>JAAGNO010025538.1:100900-111573 GCA_033439905.1 Ceryle rudis | reverse complement strand
TTACCATGGGAGATTTCCATAAAGCTTTGTTGTGGGTTGGCCTGGGAAGATGCTGTGGCTGATTTACCAATCAGAGGTAGAAAAGAGAAGTGGCCCAGCCTTCTCCTCTCCTGATGACATATTTGCTTCTGCCCCTATCTCCTAGCACAAACCTGCTTTACCACTCTCCTAACCTGTAATATAGGCACAACTGGAGATTAGAGAATAAGGGCTTCACCCATTGAAAGAAGCTGAAAAGCTATTCTAATTGAATATACAGACCTTCACAGGAACATAGTAAGTTATAATTCAGTATTGTCTCCCAGGATTGGATCCAAAGATTGTTGAAGCTAACTGAGAAAATCCCTTAGGCTGAATTTTCCCTTAATTTTGAAATCCCTGATATATATTTTTTATTTCTTTTTCTCTCTTTTTTTTTTTTAATTTTATTTTGAAAGACAAAAAACAACTAGCTTATTTACCCTCTTTTCTTTACCAATACTGGGTTTTGAACTGAGCTAAAACCCCCTCAATTACAGCAGTTGAACTGTAAAAAAGCTGTTCTAATCCTGGGAATACAAACATTCAGTTTTCTCTCACAGTCTGAACTAGAATAAAATGCCTAACCTGCATATCTTTTAAAACCAACTCCACCGATCTTCTTATTACCACCTCCTCCAACCTCTGCTCCTAAGAGTAAGCTTCATCACTTTGCTCTTTATACAAAACCTGACCTAAAAGAGAAACAAAGGAGAGTTGTGGGAATAGAGATGTTTCTTCTCCTGTGCTGGGTGGAAGAGTACATAGTACTGCTTTGTTAGCGAGAGAAAGGTTTTCCATTCGTTCTCAGCCAAGGGACTGCGTTCACATTTCAGCTGACCAGACAGGGCTATACAGCTCTCAAAGAGTTTCTGTGGCAATGGATGAAAATATTTGTATCTGGATTTGTCTTCTGCTGTATTTGTCAACACCAGTAAAGGTCAATGTTTTTCCTTGGTCAGGGAAAGATATTGTCTAACTTTACAGCAGTATGAAAGCTGAAAGAAGAAAAGCAAGCAGAAGTTTTGGCAAGCAGTAGGTCCTCCAGGATCCAGGAACCATTAACCTATTAAAATGAAATTGTTTCTTTTTCTGTCCCCAGGACACTTCAGTCATTCCCATAAGCGCTGATCCATTCAAGCAACTTGGAGAAAGCAGAGTCCTGTTGTTGAAGGAGTGCATTAGCGAAGCTCCCCAAAATCTCCCTATTCATCTCTTCAGACAGACAATGAAGAGGGAAAGCTATAGCCTAATCAAGCCAAAATATGGAGAAAGAAAAGACGTTAACTACAATAATGAACTACAACTTTTCCTCTTGCTACCACCAGATTTTAATTTCTGGCTTTTAGACTCTGCTAAAGTCTAAACATAGCAACATGGCATTGAAAGAGAGTCTTTCTGAATTTTAGGGAAACTACTTTCATGTTTAAAAGCTAAAGGAAATATAATGCCTATTCTGCATATCTTCAAAATAAATCAACCAGCAAGCACGATTCCTATCCTAGTGTTGTTGGAATGGGAAGCTAGATTCATAAAACATTACACCATGGAAATCTAGAGTAAGAGTCTTAAATCTGAGTCTTGCCCAGTACATGGATATTTTCCTGTCAGATCCCAGTCTCCACAACCTCTTTTTTTACAGTATTTTGTTCAAATGTAGCTCCCCTACATCTTTTGAGTAGGAAATGAATACATGCAAGACCCAGATTGCTTGTTTCTGGCAGCAAGAAGCAGCAGACATTTAAAAATGTATTTATCATTTCAAGGAAGCCATTCCAGGTTGCTTTTTCAGAGTGTGATTGGAAGTAATTTTGAAAATGTAGAACACTAAAATAAGAGGAAGATGGAGACATGACTATCTGTAGGCTCCCAGATTTGTTCAAGGAGATCAGGACACTTGACAGTGTATAAAAGTAATTTCTACTAAGAGTAGTTTCAAAAAAAATTCTTGTTTTTTTCTCAACTAATGGAGAAAAAAAGTTGTCAAATGTCCTGGTTTAGGGTTAACAAAGCAATGTCTGTTACTCATGCCCACTATCACATATAAGTGAATACAGAAATAACTCAGCAATGGTTTGAATTGGCATTTGATTTTTAAATCTGGTGGTTCTGATTTTAATTTAACATATCCTGTGGTGCAGTGTGTGAAATATGTACTTAACCCAGATTGTTGTGAGATGAAAGCACACTCGTGTTTATTTTACATTATTTGCTGTAGTTTGTTGAAAGCCAACATTCCTGGGCAGTGAATGCAGTGGGGATGAATCATTTGAACTAGGTGAGGGGTTAGCAGCTGGAAGAGAATGAAAATTAAATAACTACATTAAATTTCAGCAAAATGGGTTAAAAAATCTAACACTAGAGAAATTGGTATCTTCACTCTGAGACAAGGAGTTATGGCACTTATTTCTATGGGTTATCTACCAGTACCTTTAATGCCAGAAATTATTAGAGGTAACTAACATCACACATTTCCTACCTTCAGAACTCAGGTGCTGAAACAAAGTTAAATACAAATTACTACCACAAGCTGTAGCGAATGCCTAGAGTGACAGTATAGCACCAGGGAATTGATCCTAATGATTTAGTATTCATACCACTGTAGTTTGTAGGAATCTTAATCATGGACCAAGACATCACCAGATTGAGTATTGAATGGTTAAGAAAAAAAAAGATGGTCTCTGTTCTAGAAAGCTTAGCACTGAAGCAGAAGTAATGGGAAATGATAAAGCAGGCAAAGAGAAGGGAAAGCAGAAGGAAATGATGGAACAGCAGCATTCAGCAGATCAGAAATGAGCTCAGCACAGGGGCAGTCCACAGTAAAGATTTTCTGAGAGCATCCTGTAGGCTTTTAATGAGGATTTTGACGGAAGACCAGGGAGTGGCTGCATGGGTGGTTGTGGTGTGCCTGTCTCATGCCTGAGGAGTGCTGGGTGTGAATGGGCAAAGGTGCTTGTCTGAAAATCTATCAAGTAGGCAAGTGAGGCTCATATTAAGGGCTAGCTGAGGGCAGAAATTATATCTGGTTAGTGAGTGATGCACTGGGGGACCTTGAGAGTAGAGGGAAGTGGCTTCTGCTGCACGTAATAGAGCAGAGGAAGGGGGACAGAAGCAGCAGCAGCAGCAGAGCCAAAGCCACCTGTGAGAAAAGGATGCTCGTAGCAGTGTTAAAGCTGGGTACAAGTTGGATGAGACAGTGTTTGTCGAGGCCAGAAAGAAAAAGAGGTGGGAGTAGATGAGATTCGAAATGCCAGAAGCCTGCACAGGATTTTTAGCTGAAAGGAGATGAAAGGCCACAGCACGAAGATGGTATCCAGATAAAAATAAAATCACCGAGGATGTGAGAAGTCTGAGAAAAAGATGTCTCCTAGGGGTGTCTGTGGGACAGGCAGCATGCTTGTCAGGCTATGTGGTACATCCCAGGGCTGTCAGCTGAGCAGCTCTGTTCCCACCACACTGGTCTTCATCTTGGGGGTAGTTGCCTTTTGCGTGGCATCAGAGGGACAGGCCTCCACTGGATGGAGCTGGGGAGCAGATGTGTAAATCACCAGGAACAGGAAACGGGATTCTGAATTTATGCTTGCAGGTGAGGTGACACAGAGACAGCATGAAGACACAGAGAGCAACAGGAGAGATAAGCAGATGCAGAAGTGTCTGGGAAGGTAGGGTGGGTAAAGAGGAATATCTGTAGAAGGAAGACTCAAGAAAGGACAAGAAGCTAGCAGGCCACCAAGTGAGGATGATGGCTTCATGGGTGCTTGACCAGAGAAAGACAAGCGCTTTCCCCAGGGTTGTGCACCACATCTTGAGATTCCACAAGTTGGTCAGCTGAGGTCTCTTGCTGGTCTCTGACTTTCTTCCTCTACCTTTATTTCCTCTGTGCTCCTCACTCAGATGTGAACAAACACCAAAGAGATTGAGGAGAGGTTGGGATGCCTCACATCCTCTCCCAGCATTTGGAAGATCGGCATTGCTGAGACCCAGAAGAAGCAGAAGTGCTGAAAGCTGTCAAAGTAAGGTAATTAGTCAGGCAGATGCGCTGTGGAATACAAAGAGCTGAGACAGAAGAGGCAGAAAAAACAAGAGTGTTTCATTGGGCTAGCTAATATGTGAATTGCACAGGGTTCATCATCACCCTACTGACCTGATTTTAATGTTCAGAGACAACATTGTTAGTCCTTCATCATCCTGTTGGTCTGGTCCAGATGGTAGAGACTCAGAGCAAAGTAGTTATTCACCATGAGTTTTACTGGAAAAGGACAGTCCCTCTCTAAAAACAATTACATTACATTCAGTTTAGCTTGTATCATGTCTAAGAGCAGTAAGGGCTAGGCTTGTGTAAGATGAAGATGGTCCTATGATTTTGGACCTTCTTATGTCTGCATTTACTGTACAGCTTCCATAATTGTAATTAATGGAATTTTTTGCTTACCATGGGCTCTTGTCCTTCAAAGCCACGGGGATACTTTGTCTAGACAATGACCTTGCTAAGCCAAGTAAGTGTTTCTTGGTCACTCCTTGCATTACTTCTCTCAGTCCTTGGGCTGAGAGATAGCAAGATATGGATGCTTAAATTCCTTAGACTGTTCCAGATATGCAAGCTTAAATGCAATGCATGGGTACCAGCTCGAGTTTTGTCCTGACCTGTTTGAGCCACAGAGGTTGTTGATGCGGATGTTGAAACTCTTGCCTCCATGCCGCCTGTCTTCCGCTCCCCTGACACCGCAGGAGGCCAGAACTCACGCCTTAAACTGCGTTAGGACCTGCTGACGAATGGCCTCGGCTGTGAAAGACCAGCAAGGCTTCGTGGGATGGGCTGCCGACCCCAGGCAAACGCCATGGGGCAGCTGCAGGAGTTCAGCCTGGGGTGGAGTGAGGGGGGGGGGGATGGGAGTGGATCACACATTTCCCATTTCTAGAAGCGTTCGGCGCCCGAGGCTGCCGGCCTTGCGGTGCACCCTCGGTGCAGTCTGGGTACTCGTCGGGGGAGCGAGGGGCAGCGGTCGCCGGCAGCGGTCGTAGCTGCACCGCGGAGCGGCGGCCGCCCGGGGGAGCGCAGGTACCGCCGCCGCCTCGCCGCCCGCGCCCGCCGCCGCGGAGGCCCCGCTAAAGAAAGCGTCTCGCTTCGCAGGCAGGACTTTACAAGAGCTGGCATCGAGTTGGAGCGGGTGCTTTCGAACCCCATTCAGAATAAAATATTTCCCCCCTCCCCCCCGTGCGTTACATAAATTTAAACTTTTCCATTATCGAAGCTCTCAAATATTCTGAGAGAGGTTACAAAATGTGTTTACTTACAAATTTGGAAGTAGCGACAAGACGCAATGCAGTGAATTTGTCATCTGCTCATGACTAGCAGATGGTCTTCCTTCTTTGCAAGCAAACTGTGTGAGTCACATCTTGCCTGGTTCGTAGAATCGAACCGAAGCTCTCTGGCACCATGGAGGACAGTGTCACCCATTGTTGATCATACCGCCTGCCCACACGGTGAATGGGCTCTCTCTTTGCACTGGGTGGATTTCACCATGCCTTTTGCAAAGGTTCATTACTCCTCCTTCCGCCTCAGATTCATCTGGGCACACTCCTGTCTATAGAGACTACCTCACGTGGCTCTTGCAACGCAAAGAGATCTTTAAATGGGAACATATTACATTAACATTTTACAGACCATCTGAAAGAGATAACTGTGAGTTATGCTTAAACAGACTCATTTTTTAGCACTGGATGAAGCC
The DNA here is from genome assembly GCA_033439905.1 of Ceryle rudis. Lineage (NCBI taxonomy): Eukaryota > Metazoa > Chordata > Aves > Coraciiformes > Cerylidae > Ceryle > Ceryle rudis. The sequence goes on along the minus strand of JAAGNO010025538.1, from coordinate 105,826 downwards.
AAAAGGGAAAATGCAAAAGAGCTTTTTAAGAACCTTTTGCCTAAAATCAGTTTTGCTGCGGAGAGCACTGCGAAAATCCATTTCCCTGCACTAAGGCAGAGTATGTTGAAGGTGGCTCTATACTGTGCTGTTAAATTAAAATAGTACAAAACCACATTGGTTCAGGGGTCTGTGCGGAGCTTGCAGGATTGGAGTTGCTCGTCCTGGTAAACAGGCAAAGTTAAATTTTATTTCAGATATCTTAGAGAGTTGGTTTACAAGAATAAAAACATCTAACAGCCTGTCCTGTCTTCCCTCTCCCATTCTTGAAACAATTATTTGACCAGATATATTCATATTAATTTATCTTGTTAGTTTTTTCTTCAATCATGACACATTCCTTATTTTGTCTTATCATGTAAATCTGCACAGATGATTTGTTTTCCTCTGTAGCTTGTGTGTGTGTGTGTGTGTGTGTGTGTATTCTTTACAACAGAACAAGAGGGAGAAAGTTTAAATGATATAAAAATGAGATGCTAAGAGTGATGGTGAAAATTCAGGGAGGATATCAACCTGAAAATGTTTTGAAATGCTTTTTTTTCAAAGTGGCTAGGTTTCAAGTTGTCAGGCTTTTTAAAAAATGAATTCATTTTCAAAACTGTCACTTACTTATATGGCATAATACTTGTTGCTCTTTGCTGGATGCAAGAGTTCCACTCACACCAGCGACGTGTAAGTTATGTGCTTCTGCCAGATGCTCACATGTTTACACAATGTGAGATACTTGAATTGAGCTCGACTGTCTTTAGGTAGCAGAGTGCACGTGAATAATGTAAGGAAACAGTTCTGGGTTTCCTTGCTTTTCCTTTTCTTCTGAAATGTTTTCTTGTCTGCTGTCATAGAAGAGCACTCCAGATCAAGTCACTTTTTCTTTTCATAGGTACAAACAGACAAAATAACCTTTCTTTTTTTTTTTTTTTTTTTTTTTTTTTCTGTGCTACAGGAGGGGAGAGCTTGGAGGTGTGGAGGTGTGTCTCTGAAGTCAATAGAGACACAGACTCACTCTGGGTCTGCTGTCCTGCTTCAGCAAAATCCCCCCATACCTTTCAGCTGGCTACAAAGGAAAATGCTGGCAATTCCAGCTTATGGCTTTGCAGTCTCTACTACCACTTTGTGTTGGAAAATGAGGGGTTATGGGGACCAGAGGAGTTCTAGAAATTAAGCTGGGGTCTTTGGAGACCCTTATTTGGGCTTCCTGCCTCTGGCATGTGGAACTTGCTGGTCTCCATTGTGTCAGCCCCAGGAAGAGTGCACCCATGGTCCATCATTGCCATTTCTCCCAGAGTCTTCCTTTTCTGCTTCAGAGATCAGATGCTGGCCTGTGAAATTGTCTCCCTGCAAGGAGATAGAGCTTGGACTGATTGTTCCGCCTGAGCTTCTCATCAGTGGCTGTGAAAGTGCTGCTGCAGAATTATCATTCAGTATGTGGGTATGAGAAAGGAAGGGAAGCTGTGGGCTGGGTTATACTGGAAACATGAGTGGGTTGTTTGCAGAGGTGGATCATCTTCGGGTTTGGGAAGGGTGACATTTGTAGAAGCCTGTGGGGACTCCGGTATATCTAACCACCATGAACAGAGTCCTCCAAAGTGCTGAGAATAGGCTTGTTGTCTTGGTCTCTGATGAGAGCCTCCTCTCTCCTCTCATTGCTGCCAATAAATCCAGGATTAGGAAGCTGACAGCTGCCTACATGCTCTGGAAGAACACAGTGACCACATAGCAAAAATTATAGCCTACAATATTGATGTAGGTGGGAATATAAAATACTTTTGTGGGATTTTTAGGCTTGGGATTCCCCATGGGTGCTGGCAGTGACATACCTATCCTGATATGTTATCACCTCTCAACAAGGCATGCTGGAGGGGAGGGCTGGCAGGCCACTGCACTCCATGCCATTGCAGAGTCCCAGGGAATGACTCTGCCCTGTGTCATGTCCCAGGTGCTCTGGCAAGGTGCAGATTACCTATGCATGATCCATTTTGAGTCCAGCTTTTGCTACACAGTCAGATACATTTGCTTCAGGCAAGTGCTGTGCTTCTTTTGGTCTGTCAAAACCCTAAAGCCTCATTTGGTTGCCCTTTTGAGCAAGCTCATTCACCATGTGGGACCCTTCCCTTAGGGCCTTGGCAGGTTTCTATATAGATGGTCCTGCACAGATAGGCTCAATCCTGAGCTAAGCTTCCTCCACAGAGACCTGTTTGTCTGATTGACCCTGTGCAATACCTGTGAGACCAAGAGTAACAGGATCCCAACAGTGAGAGACAGGTGTCACTCTGTGCCTGCGGTTGCACCTCTGCCCATGCTACAGCATCTTCACTTGCCCACAAAACCTGTGAGTCTGGGGAAGAACCCTATCTTCCCATATGCAGCTGCCACCAGGGACTCCGCTTGTAGGCATGGGCAACGGTTGAAAACAAATAGTTTTCCTCTTGTGCTTCCATGGTTTGATACAATTCCATGCTTTGCAGCTTTTGAGAACTCTACCCTGTGCATAAATCCCATTGGCCATGCAGCCCCTCTCCTCCTTGCTCCACACACTATGCTGAAAATAAAGGACTCAGTGAAACCCAAAGTGCAAGAATTCAACAGGAGGGAAACAGCAGGAATCTGTAGAGTACAGATGGGGAGCAGGACATGGGCTTTCTAAAATAAGAGCCTGCCAGCTGCTGTCAGCTTTAGCCTGGTGGCTTGTCCGCTGCTGACAACATGCACTGCTTGCCTCTGGTCACTGTTGCTTCACCAGGTTTGGTAACCCCATGCTCACAGAGGGTAAGGAGGTAAGAAGGGACACCAGAAAGGTTCATGGAGGCCCTGGAAAGCTAGTATGAAGTCTGCAAGGGGGAAATAAATTCAACAGAATTTGTGGATTAAAAGAACTGGCACAGTGAGCTCAAACAGGCTTGGCAATTTCTGGTTTCTGCAGTGTCTGAGATCCAGGTCTCAAAATCTTAAGCAAAATCATAACTTGGAAGGATGAAATGGTAAAGGCATGCCAGCTTCACCCGTGTCTTCATTGTTACTGTTGGAAATAGAGAATTACAGCTGTGAAATTTAGATGCTGTGAAGGACTGCTAGCCAGCCAGCTGTGGGGTTTCACCTCCAAGCTGAAACTCTATGTAGTGGGAAGTTTCTTGTCACTTAATGCTCCCCTCTGAGTCTATTGGGATGAATAAAAGATATTATAAATTCCTGAAAAGAGAACTGTTGCACCTCCATTGGAGATGCTATGGGTAAATGAGAACCTCTGAGTTATGTAGTCTGCAGCTCATAATGAGACTTTAAATAAGATATCTTGGGAAACTGCAAAATCAGCAACCGCTGGAAAACCCATCAACTCAGTGTTGAATATTTGAAAAAGAGGAGAAACCCTGCTTGAAAAGCAACAGAGCGACCTTGTTTCTAAGCTATTTAGTTTAAAGCTAACTCAATGAGAGCCACACAAGCAGCTCACAGATAAGCCTATGGATGAAATATTAAATAACAACTTGCTGTTAGATATTTATAATGAAAAATACAGATCTCCTGATTCTACTAATATATGACAGTAGTCAGTCCATATAATTTCCCCATGCACTAGCTTTCAGCATAAAAATATGAGTAGCATTCATCTATTTCAAAAAGAACTTGCCAAGATCAGCTATTTCATGTTTAATGAGTGCTCTGTATATCTCAGGTGAAGAAATCACAATTGAAAATTCTTATCAGAAACAGAACTGTGTTTCTTGATTTCCAGACCTGTCTTAGCCTCAAGCAAGGGAGAAGTTTGCACAGCATAGTTAATATGATTAACCATGACTGAAGCCACATGTTGCCTAGACTGGAAGAACTGCTAATCCCCACATTTTGCCCAGTCATGTCACTGAAAGTGATACCATACACCTGAAGAAGATTGCTACACCCAAATGTTTGTTTTCCCAACAATACCAGTTGATGTACTTTTACCTACTAAGGGAGGTACAAGCTCTTCCTCTCCAAATGTCCTGAGACTATCTCAGATGCATGAGCTCTGCTTTCAAACCTATTTGAAGTGAAGTTATGTTCTGAGTCAGCCACAGAGCTGAGTTCAACACCTCACACTCCCCTTTCCAGAGGCATTTGCATACCTGGCTGAGACTGAAGAATGACAGCCTCTCCCAGCAAAGAACATTTGACTTTCTTGGGAAAAAAGTTGTGTCAAGAACAGAGATGTCATCTGAGGTGCATATGGGAAAGACGCTGGTCCTGCTGCATGACAGCCTTGCTGCTGAGAAGTCCTGCAGTAGGAAGGAGCATGGGCCTGTGGGACCAGTGCTCAAGAGGAATACAGCACCCACCACTTTGCTCTGACTGCTAAGTAGCTACTTGCAGCTGACTCCAGCTTTTGTTAGTACCCAAAAAAGAGAACTGAAGTTTTGCTAAAGAAAATGAATCCTCTGGTCTCAGGAGCTAGAAGATTCACTTTTAATTTGTATATTTGACTTGCTGCAGATGGCATCTAAAGCTGCATAGGAGGAATGTAGCTGGAGGCTTTTTCCAGATTTGTATTATTTGGGGTAGTCAGGCTCTGAAATAAAACTGAAACCTGCGAGGGGTGTGGTGGGGTGGAGGCTGTGCTTGAACCTTAACCTCAGAAGTGTGTTTCCCAGCTGCTTGGGCTCTGGCTGTGCAGCCTAACAAGCACTCCCTGGGCTCCCCAGATTGTCTTGTAGAGCAGCATCATGTAGTTAATTCCAAGACAGAGCGATACAGATCAATGTGAGTTGTAAATTCTTCCTTAACTTTCTGATGTTTTCTAACAAGAAATCCAAACCGTGACAAGGCAAATGGGTGAACATTTATGAAACCTCCCAGCAGTGGCAGTGAAGTGCTGATTCTAGGGAAGCAACTACCCTCTTCCTTGATGTCTTTAGT
>JAAGNO010025538.1:83580-100800 GCA_033439905.1 Ceryle rudis | reverse complement strand
GTGAGTTGTAAATTCTTCCTTAACTTTCTGATGTTTTCTAACAAGAAATCCAAACCGTGACAAGGCAAATGGGTGAAGTAAGGCCTTGCAAAAGAAGCGAAATCAGAACAGATTCAAGCGTCTATAATTAGCTAATGACTGTGAACGTTTATGAAACCTCCCAGCAGTGGCAGTGAAGTGCTGATTCTAGGGAAGCAACTACCCTCTTCCTTGATGTCTTTAGTCCTTGCAGTTCCAGCTGCCACAGCTCAAGTGTTGGAAAACTACACCCTCTTTCTGGCCTCTGATCAAGATCAATGTTTCAGAGAGAGACATAGAAGAGCAAAGGAGTTAAACAAAAGTTCAGATAAGCATAACAAATACTGGAAAGATGAGATTCTCCAAGCAAAGTGCTCTACAAAGCACTCATGTTAATCTGGGCAAGGCCCTCATCAATTGCTGTGTGCAGAAAGAGCTATTCTTGGACTCATAAGGAGGTAAGGGATTTATTTCCTCAGCTGCATGGAGTCATGCTATGAGATATCATTAAGTAAGAATAATTAGGATTTGAGCTTTCAATGCAAAAGATTTGTAGGTTTCCCCTTGTCTCCAGTCTTTTCAAAAAGACCCTTCCTAAGTGACAGCCACGATTTCTCTATCATTTAACTATATAATCCTTACAAGTAATCTCTTTATGTCGGTGTGGTAAGTGGCTCTGTTGCCTTCTATCTGAGTATCGCTAGATGAGCTTGGTAATTCATACTTTGGTGTGATAACAAAATAAAATTTTAATTTGATCAGTTCAGTGGTGATCCACCAGAGTGGATTTAATTTACCTTGCAATACTTTGACTACAGTTAAGATAAATCACAGAAAAATTGATGATAAAATCCAGAGTGGTCAATTTAGGCTATTTAGTTTTATGGTTGCAATGGCAGTGTGAGGAGATTGCACTAATACACAGAAATGAATTTTCAGAGTGTGGGAAGCAAGCACGCAAAGGGTCTGATGGTTAACTTTCTGGCACCAAATGCTTTCCTGCGACACTGCAATCATTACTTCAGGCAAAAACAAATAGCTCTATGATGTTTTGTTGCTTCATCAGCAGAAAAAAACCTGTTCAGCTCTATCTTCTGTCAAGCCTGAGCCTTCTCTTCCTTTCTGTGCATATGGAGGGTCCCCAGGAGGCACACAGAGGGTCTGTGGCAGCATTGTGTAAGAGACCAGAATGAAGGAGGGAGGAGTGCAAAAAGATCCCCAGTGCCCAGCTGAGGTTATTTCGATGGAGAGGAGCCAGGGACAACCCATTTTATTGAAGCATCTACTGAGGTGTTTAGTTTTGCAGAGCAACAAATCTTTTTTTTTTTTCTTTTTCCCTTTTTTTTTTTTTCCCAGAGCTCCAGTCTTGATCTCTTGTAAAATGGAGTCTTATTCAGATCTGGACCACAACCTATCACTGCTAATTCTGATATAGAATTTGACTTCCCGTCCAGAGAGAAGAGTTTAAACTTAATGTTTTTCCTTAAAGGCAACACAGATGGTTTACTGAGTGACCCAGTGTCCGAGATCCAAGGAAGCTTAAATGGATAAAATAAAAATGAGGTCCAGGACTCAAAGAGATTGGCTAACTTCTACTAGGTAAAGCCAAGTTAGAACATGGGTACTACCACAGTGAAGTGGGACCAAACTTGACTGGGATCCTACAGTTTCTAGCTATTCCCACCCACCTTTTTACCCAATAATGACTGGGCTGACACTTGTTTGGGCTATAGTTGATGCTACTGCTACACAACCTGTTACCCTGTTAGCAGAACAATTGTCATACACTTCATGTTAAGGCTTCCAAATCATGAAGACATAATCATTAACGGGAATGAGTTATACAAAGCTACTTGTAGATGAACTAGGAGAGCACAGAACTTCTTTCCTGAAGAGCAATATCAAGCAGGTCAAGTCAGAAAGGAGAAATAATGTCACTGTTGTGAAATAACTATTTTTTAAGCTTGGTTGCTTTACTACCATTCCTGGGTAAGGTAAATTGTGTTAATGTAGCTCTGCTAAATTCTAATTCCCCACTGCAGTTTGTTTGATGCTATGACGGGACAGGAGTTTACATTGAATTGCTAATGAGCTGAATGTTTGCACATGCTTGAGTGCAGTAACTCATGACTGAGCTAGGATGTGCTCTGTTGCTGGTGTGCTGCTCTGCTAAGCTCTCTTGCTGGTTGTGTTTGCAAGCTCTGCCTCACCAGGCATAGCAGAAGCTTTTTGGCTTTACATTTTATTTGAGATCATGGGTTGCCCCACTAATGTTCTCCATGGCACCTGGCGGGGTGAGCAAACCTCTCCAGTAAGCAAACAGCAGAGTCTAACGTTGGGCTTGGGAGCACAGAAGGCGTACAGAGGTTATTGCCCTGGAAAGACTTGGCATGGCCTAGGGCCTAGGGAGGCAGGGGGCAGAAGAAAGACCCCCTGTGGAATGACAGATGTAGGAGAGTGCAACAGGCAAGGTGGCGCTAAGCAGCCCTGGAGGTCCTGGAAGCTGCAGAAATAGAAAGCTGCAGGACAAAAAGGGAGAGACAAATAATTGCTTTAAGTAGATGAAGGTGCTGAAGCAGATTGCCCTTTACCTGAGTAATTTGACGCGAAGACACTACCCCAGCTATGCATATTAGGGTGTGTAACATAAACATAACTATACATTTTTCCCCAAAGTGCTGTCCATTACAATGATTGCAATGGTTCTGGATAATTAATTGCAGCTATTACAAAAATAACATGATTCTGTAACACATCTGTATCTCTTAAATTCAGGCCATTCCAAATTCTTTCTGGTTTCATCAGTCACAAACTCAGAAACACTTTCAATGCACTAAGGAGAATGATAAAAGCTATAAATCAGGTGTTTAAATCTCCACAGTCACACTAGCTTGAAAGAAATTCAACATACCAGGAAAAAAGCCAGATTTTGTTGTTACAATAAAAGGTTCTTCTGCATGTGCTAACAGATTACATGTTCCTGATATTCTAGGCAATTGCACTGTAGGTTTTACAAGAGTGATAAAATGTAAATTTCACCTATAAGTCTTACTGTTGACACGGAGGATAACAACATGCACATATATGTGTTCAAAAATATTGTTTTGAAACTGCAGGGGAAGGAATAGTAGAACAGTATGTCTTCTCTGAGATAAATATACTGAATCATATAAAACATATAACTAATTTTTAAGATACTTAAAATTGTAGTGTTTAATATGCAATATGGACATGTAGTCTGTAGGTCATAAAGGTATAGTGAGCATATCAACATATTGAGTGTTAGATGGAGGAATAAATTTTGCAGGATAAGAAAAAGAGGTACAACACTAATAAAATTAAGAATAAAAGCCCAATAACAGGAAAGGCGGAGCATCTGTAACAGCTATGATTTATTTTTCTTTGCCCTACAGCTTTGGTAGCAATTACATCAGAAGTCACATGGATATCGCTATAAAATGCTGTTAAAAAAAAAAAAAAAAAAAGACTAAATGGAATAGCCAGTTTATGCTGACATGGCTGAAGCTGCTTTGGGTTTGAGTCGCTTGTGGTGGATTAAGCTCTGGAGTCACGGTTGGATAAATTCACCACATGCAGCCAAGAGCACTTAGATTTTAGTGAATCAAGGCAAACAAATTTCCTTTTATAAGCAAATATTCCAAAAGTATCCCAGCCCTAGGACACATGAAGTCCAGAAGTGCCCTGACATTAAATAGTCTGCACCTGAACTGTCCTGCACAGGGCACAATGCTGGTTTTGCAGCAGGGGTTTTATCATGGCTGACAAGTGCTTTTAGAAAACCTCAGCCCTGAATATTCTGAAAGGTGATGGCAAACTTGGTTCTCTATCCTCACCCATGATTTTATCAAAAACTAACCAGAGGGTTTAAAAAAAATATTGTGAACTTCTGTCAGAGAAACAAGATGAGTCTGATAGCTCTCAGAGCACTCTGCCTATCCACCTGCAACCAGAGTTAAGTTCCACGTGGCAATCCTCACTCATAAACAGATGGTTGAGTCTCTATTTGCCTTGGTGAAACGGTGTCCACTTGCTTCAGAGTGAGATTTAGACCACTTTAAGTGACAGGGTCCTTGCCATGATGCTGGCTGGGGGGAAATCCAAAACAGAAGTCTTTCTCATAGATAGAGTCTTCACTTTATGCAAAATGTGTTGTGACACATTATCTCTTCAACATGCAGCAAAGTGTACTTTGCAGCAATTGAAGCAATTCGGTTAAATCTAGCCTGTACTTGTGTTCTCGTTCGTTATTTATAGCAAGTGTGGGAGTATGTTGGCCTCTTCTGACAGCATATCATGGCCATCTTAAATTCTGAAAGCACTTTTTTGTTACCACAGTAAATGTTTAAGAAGTTTAATCTTAAATTTGAGAGTGATTTGAAGACCAGTCTGTTCATGACACTTTAACAAAATTAGACTAGGGAATGTGTGTGGAACAAACCCTTGTGCTTTTATAAGAAGCAAGGTTTTTGGGAGTGCGCTACCCCATGTGCACGCTTCTAAGGCATGGCCTTGATGGTCCACGGTGATGCCTTGTGGATGTGTTTGCCCATGACATTTGAAGAAAAAAGTGATTACTGAAACAGCCTAGGTAATTTAGGAAATCACATCTCAAGCTGTAGTGGAGAACACTTTGCAAAGTATGAGCTGGAGTTTCAGCAGGGAGCATAGTCATACAACCACAGAATCACAGAATGGTTTGCATTGGAAGGGACCTTAAAGATCTGGTACCAAACTCCATGCCAAAGGTGGGGGCACCTTCCACTAGATCAGGTAGCTCAAAACCCCAGAGGCAGAGGTAAAAGAGTTAATTCTGCTTCAATAAGAAGACATGGAAATATTTTTTTCTCACTAATTAAATATGAAACTGACTGTATGCAAGTGTAATTTTCTTATCTTATTAGCCATGTTCATTTCTGAAGTGAATAACTACCAGCACTGGTACAGTATATGGGCAGAATAATAGTCATACTGATTTTTACTTTAATCTCTGAATACAATTAGCATAATTTAAACCATTATAAGCTACAGCAGATAGAAATCACATTATAGAGACTGTAGGTGGAGAAGTGGGTGGTCACATGCAGAGGGAAAACTGGAAGAGCACTTAAAATACAACTGAATAATAAGCATGCAAGGAAATGTAAAACTACATGGAATTGAAAGGCATATTTTTTCTAGTGATGGGGGGAGAAAACTGGATAATCAAGAGCAAGGTTCATGGACTTCTACTACTGTGGGCCCTGATCCCAAGAGATGTGCTATACTCCATTGTGTGGGCACTGTGTTCACTCCAGCCCTGTTTATATGAATGGGGCTTTTAGGCAGGCACCCTGCACCCTTCAGGAAAAGCAGAGGGTGTTTGGTGTGGGAGCAAGCGGCCAGCCATGGAGCAACCACAGGAACTGAGTACATGAAGAAATAGAGAACACGGAGATGACATTTACAGATAGGCAGAAGGAATGATGGACTTTCTCCTGAGCATTTTTAGTTATTTTGTCTTTGGGGAATAAATCTGAGTTTTCTCTTTTAAGGCATCATGTGAGTGGTTTTGGTACAGGTAGCAGAGGTCAGTACCACCTCCTTTTCCCTTGTTATCAGGTCATAGGCACAATAGTTTATACAACTATTTAATGGGTCATAAATCCCAAATTCCATTTTCCATCGGAGGAGGGAAACAGCCCAGTGGAATCTCTATTGATACAGACCCCATCTTACCTGACCAGGTGAAGAGGTGAAGAAGCCAAGATATGATGGGAAAAGGAAAGAGGCAGGTCAGATGAGGAACCAGAGGGAGGGACCTGGAACCATGGTGTGAAGTGTGTGTTTCAATGGATTTGTATGTGAGAGGAGGGATAGAAAAAAAAGAAGAGGGAAAGGATAGTCTGGATGAGGAGACTGGATCTGGAAATCCTGAACTGTAGGCTAGGACTGACCAAATAGGCAAAGGCAACAACTGTGGTAAGAAGGTGCCATGAATGAGGAGAGATGGGCACAAGTTAGTGCAGAGAAACCAAAGTTTGAGGAGAATGGGAAGAAGATTGTCCCCACCATAGCCTAAATCTGAGCCTGGGACACTCACATTATCCTCTGCTGTCAGCAAATATTGGTAGAGTCACTGGCAAGCCATTTTTCTTACCCTACCACTGCAGTTGCCCCATGGAAAAGAAGGGATTGCAATTAAAAACTCAGGAAAAAACACCGTAAGTTCTTTTTCCTTTTGAAGCATACTTGCCTTCTTCATTTACATCCTGTACAAGTTTCTTCATTTTTTTCTGAACAAGTAACAAAATTAAGCCCAGGAATTTAGGCTGTTTAACCAGTAATAAACCAAAGTTGGCTGTAATTAAATTTCTGTGCCCCCTTTTTAATAGTTGCAAGGAATTCTCAAGGATTTAGTCCTTAGCACAGACCTGTCTAAAATGTTACCAAAGGCAACAATGGAAAAGCTGTGCTGAGCTGGTATAGCATACCGTGATCATTAAGTAAATCTTATTTATATCCTGACAATTTAGCCAGAGCATATTGTTTGACATGACTTAGAAATGTTCTTCATTGTGTTGTGACTGTGAGTATACCGTGGCCAGTCTTTACTGATGAAGACCACAACACGACTTTGACATATTCTCCATATCAATTTTATTAGTTTCCTACCATAATGACATTTCTGACGTACAGAACACAGACTTTGTTCCTAAGTGTCCATTCCATTACTGCAGTACGCTCTGGTTTTTGAAACTTTTTCCCATGAAAAGCCAATCTCCAAACTATATTTTCTGCTGCATAATAGACAGCATCACCAAATGGCACTTGTAAAAGCAGCCTTTCATATGAGTAAATGTCAGACTGGAAGTTCAGACACTTGCATAATGGCCCCAGTTTGCCCAGAGAGCTCCTACACAGTTTTCATATAGATATGAAAATATTCTGCTTTTTGGATCAGCCCTACATGCATTTTTATGATGAATTAAGCAAAGCTACACTGAGATATGGAGTGTACTCTGTGTGTGTGTGGTAATTAATTGGCCAGAAGATCTGTAGAATCATGATTCACATCAATGTATATCACCTCCAGAAATATGTGTCCTTTACAATGTTTGTAGACAAGCAGTACATATAAAGGTACATACATACTGTGCAGTGGTACTTTTGGCAAAGATGACAGATTATTATATTCTATGATAATATCTTCAAACTCTGATTTTTGTTTATTTAAATAATATTAGCTGTATTTAATGCACCAAGAAAAAGAGTTGCAATTGCACCAAAGCACTCTATTGCAAAATTTCAGCAAAGCCAGTTTGTAATTTACAAGAAGACTTTTTCCAGGTTTTCTTGTAAGTTTTGTGCTTTATAGACTTTTTAATGAGATTAATGTCTTTAATGCAAGTGCCTACAAAATGGGTAGTGACATGTCTGTAAAAGAGACACACAAATACAGGAAGTTTCTATTTCTGAAGGTGAAAAGGAAGGCAGCAAGTAAATAACATTAATGTGTGTTTAACACTCTAGTTTTGCTATTTGATTTAGAAAAAAATGTATGAAAGAATATGAAATGATAATGACACCCCTCACGCAACCCAAACTCTTAAGAAATAGCAGTGATCCTGCAGCATTGCGTTTGTCTCTCAGTGCCAGGGCTCTATATTTAACAAGTTTTCTCTGGGTCCCACACCCAGATGAATTCATTGGAATGCAGAAGGGAAGCCAGAGCTCATCTGACTCATTAGGAGGTTGACACGCAATTACCATTAATTAAAAATGCCTTCTAGAGCCACCGTGTGAATTTGGGTGTGCTGATATACGTGAAACCATCAGGATCTCCATAAGCAGGACTTAAGCTTAGCATTGCACTCAGGACAAATGCACATTTGATTAATCTGCAAAATTACTTTGTTGATGTGCCAACTAAAAATGTGAAGGCATCCTTAGAGAAGCAATGCCCAATGAAGTTTTATGTCTTCCACTTCATTGTCACTTGCAAGCAATATATCCAAGGAAATGCTTCTCTACATGGGGAATGTATTGAAAAAATACTCATTCTAACAAAATGTTTTGTTGATGCCAAATGATTTTCTCTCTTTCCTTTTACCAGCCACTAGTGAGAAAAAAAGTTAAGAGGTAGAAGTGTGATGACAAATGATTTACAGATGGATTCTAGTTTCACTATATCCCAATTAAGATGGATTGTAAACACTTTCCTTTCTTATCCTGAGATCCTTCCCAGAATCTCTTCCATTTAGGATTAGCTTGTTAGGTTTAGAATAAACTATTCAAAAGGCTCTGAACAGCTTTTGAACTAGCTCAACAGAATTAAGGTGCCTATGTCATAAATGTTCTTTGAAAAACTTTATCTTTTCCCATTCATCTAATATTTTAACATGTACTTTTGAATGTTTAAGTACTGTTGATTAAGCTTTTTATTACAACTTTTGAAAAAATAAAATAGAGCAAATAAATGTACATATATACATAATTACACAACATTATAAAAGTATATACATTAAAACGATCATGTGCCTACTCTATACTTATTGGTGTTCACTAGTCTTAAGAACCAGCCAATCTTGACTTTGTAAAAAGGATAATACCTAGTTTCTAGGATTATTGTATTGTTTCTTCTTGGGAAAAAGAGAAAAAAAAAAAACAGACATTAACTGTGGGCACTTCAAAGCAGGAACTGCCATTTCTGTTACAATTTATATTCTGGTGGTGCCAAGAGGACCCTTATGTTTAGGACTTTATAAGCTTATAATGAAACAGAACTAGTCCCACAGGTGGAGGGCACCCTGACCTCCACCAAAGCCTCTAGGAGCTGCCACTGCAGAAGTAATAAATAGCCCTAGGGTGCAGACATTGATTTTGGTATGCTGTTTGATAGATATTTTTAGTTTTTCCATGAGTATATTTTAGGACAAATAAGAGAGTCCAAAGCAAGCCTTTTGGGTTTGTGTGGGGTTTTTTTTATAAATGCAAAGGGGTTTAAAAACTTAAATCTGAATTTTGCATGTTTGGTCTACTTGTCTCTTTGCATGTTGGGTCTACTTCTTGTTGGAACATTGTGTAGAAATTGTAATGGAGAGAAAAAAAATTCTGCATATATATTCATTTTTACAAATATTGTAATATATTTTTCTCTCTTGTCTGCAGTAAGCAATTATTCTGGGGGGATGAGTGTGGTTAGGATTCTCAAATATCCCTAATGCTTTTTGTTGATATTTTAGACATACATACATACACTGAGGACAAACAGTTACTATACATGGTGAAGATAAACATCTTTTCCATGTCAAGGAAAACATTTGAAGGTATCACAATATAGAAGCATGTTTATTGTTATATGACTGATGAAGAGGTGCTTTCAGTTGAAGAAGACATGAGGTCCCATGTCACTTAATTTTACCTGTACATGTTAACCTTTTTCAGTATATAGGCTTTTGTTCAATGAGTTAGCTACAAATAAACAAATACTGATTTTGCTTTTGCATAAAAATCCCTCCAGATAACAGGAGCAATCCAACTGAAAACTAGAGTCAAAAACCTTGTTTCACTTATAAAAATTAAATGCAGACTGAGATTTTTTTCCTAGTGTTTCCTTTTTTTACTGTTTCTCGAGGAAAGAGGTGATATGCTAGGAAATATAAGTGTCAGTAAAGTATAGAAGTGATGTTATTAACAGTATGGATGCTGGGTTTTTTGGAAATATATCTAGAAGATTTACTGCCTGGTATCTCCCCTGAAGTCATATGAATCACTGAAGAAGGTGGAGCTGAGGGGTGGGACAGGAGCTATTTATCAAGAACATTTGAGAACAGCTACTAGGCTAAAAGAAACAGAAAACAAAAGATCCATTTATTTAATCATCTTTGATCATTTACAGGCTTTGTTTGAATGTGTTTGTATCTGTCCTTGCAAAACTAGAGACTGTGCAAACTTTGTTCCAGGCACTAAGGCTTTCTTCTCCCAGATCAATTTGATTGAATTCTTAGGAGGGAAAAAGAAAGTGTTTGAAGCCAAAGGTAGCTTAACATCCTTGATGTTCCAGTGGAAACTGAAGTCTGTCCTACTACATCTGTAAATTGAGTGTGTTTTGGGTCACACTGCAAACAAATGAAGTATTTGCAGCCGCTACAGAAAAGGCCTTTGACGCATTATAGGAAGGAGTAATTTCCATGAGGGTGTCCAGTACCACCTGGAAGAACCAAATAGCAAATAATATAATTGCCATCAGTGCTTCAACAGTGAGTTTCAGAAGGAAGAAACCTCTCAAAATTTGGTTATTTCCTAGTAAACTCTGCAGGCTTCTGAGTAGCTTTTGTACAAAGCTCTTGGTTTAAATTATGTGAATCTTCTTCACAGGGCAGTGATAAGTAACTTTCTGATTAAGAGAACAAAATAAGGAAATAATGGGACAAAGTCTCTGTGGATGTTAATTACTGCAATACTCTTGAAGTCAACTCACAACAAACAATTTCATTTGCTATCCAGTATGTTCTAAAATAGAGAAAAAATGTTAAAATTCTTTTTGTGCCAAGACTAAATCCTGCAAATTTACCATGGAAACTATTTATTTATTTATTTATTGACTTCCTCTCCTTTTTGCAGTTGAGTTACAGTGATTCTTTCAGAGACAGGAGATGGAAGCATTGCATATTGGGGTGGGGATTTTGGAGAGGGAGGCTGAAGAGAGAAATGGGGACCTGTGGAGGGGGAGACAGAGATAGCAAAAGAGCAGATCAAGAGCTAGCAAAGGCCAGATGCTTCTAATAGTTGGAGAATTAAATTATGGAGGAAGCAGTCATTCTTCAGAAGCCAAGAAGCCATGCTGCAAAGCAAGGAGGGGTGGGATGACCCACTTCAGCAAGTGCCTGTGTGGATGCGGGTGGGAAGGGAAGCTGGGCTGGCAGGATTCAGAGCTCCCCCAGCCACGTGAGCTGACTCACCAGCTCAGTTTGCTCACACCACTTCAACAGCAGCTCAGAAGGGATCACTTTAATAAGGACGACACAGCATGATGGGGAGGGAAGGATGGAACCAGGGTCATCCCAGGGTGCCCAGTGAACCTGCCACCCATCCCCAGCCACACTGGCCCAAGGGCACCAGACAGGAGCCGCCACCCCATGGGGACCCACTCACTAACCCAGGTTTGGCCAAACTACCAATGTGGTGTCCACGTCCCTAAGTGCCACATCTACACATCTTTTAAATATTTCCAGGGATAGTGACTTCACCACTTCCCTGGGCAGCCTATTCCAATGTTTGACCAACCCTTCCAGTGAAGAAATCTTTCTTAATGTCCAGTCTAAACCTCCCTTGGCACACCTTAAAGCCATTTTCTCTTATCCTAGCACTTGCTACTTGGAAAAAGAGAACAACATCCACCTTGTTCTTTCAGAAGCACACTGGGGGTTCATTTTTCATGGAATACAAAATTTTAATCAATCCCTCCCTGGTTTAATTCAGTTAGGACTTTATCTGACTGACAGGAATACCAGAGTCAAGCCAGGTCTGCCCCTTACCAGCCTAAAAACAGGACCTTTGGGTCCATTTGTCTCTGTTTCCCATTTTGTGGTGTTTCCACTTTTTTTCATCTATTTCTCTCAGGTGGTGGAGCATTTCATCATCCTTCTGTCGGCATAATGTCATGTCTGTTTGCTTATACTAAACATGAGGAATTTTTTATGGTGCCTCATCAACCGCATTGAATTTTTAGAATGATTTGTTCCTTCCTACTTCTTTTACTCACTCATACAGGAGACTTGTTCATGACAGAAATGAGACATTTCAAGGCTGATTAGATGCTGTAGCAGCCTAGCACAAAATTACATCTTTCTGCCTTGCTGTGTTTTTAATGTGGTACCTCACTGACTTCCACAGCCCTCAGCTGTTCACCCTTTTTTGCTGAGGACGTCCACAAAATAGAAAGATAGAGCAAATGCGTACTTAGACACAACCACAGCAAAAGTTCAGAGAGTGAATGGCCTAATCAGGGCTTACAAGGTTTACAAAATTCAGGTTTTGCATGTTGGTAAGCCTGCATTTACTTTTCACATTATTTATTTGTAACCCTTTGACGGCCTGAAGTCTGAGGTATAGGTACGGTCCTTGCTATGGATGGCCTCTGTACACAGACTTATTTGTACCCCAGAGATCATCTAGTTTCAATCTAGTTTCAGAACATAAAATTTCTGTGTAGGAATGTGCTTCTCTCTCCACTGAGTAATATAGGTGCTTCTAGACCACATGCTAGGTACTGCATAGTGCCTTGACATAAAAACCAGATGTTTAGATTTTGTCAGTTTTCTTCATATATTTACAGTCTCAAAGCACTTACACTCTTATGGAGAGCTACATTTAACTGTTTTTTGTGTACTGCATTGCATTTCTCATTTTTGCACAAGTGACTGTAAAATACATAAATGGACATGGTATTTTTCTGTAGTGAAATCCAAATCAAACAAAAGCCTCTATAAAAAACTGAAAAAAAATAATCTTTGAAGTTTCAGGCAGTTTTCCCACTTGAAAATGGGCCATCAGTATTCTTACAATGAAGCTTTCAGGTTCATCAAACTGTTTGTTCCAGCCCTCCATCGTTCTGATTGCTACTCATGTCCTTTGCAGTAGTGTTAAATTTTGTATATCTACTTCTGTGAGTTCTGCACAGCATTGAAATGACTGCTGATTCAGAAGGTAATGGGGATTTTTTTTTTCCAGGTCAGTAAATATAAGCTTAGGATTCAGCATGCAGACTGGTGATGTTGAAAGACCAGCTTTACAGTTTCAACTCTAAATAGGAAAGACAGTCTGTGATCTAAAAGGGGTAGAAAACAGAGGACTGAGAGGGAAAGTAGCATCAGGCTCTCTTCAGTAAACTTTTTTAAGACTTACTCGCACTTGGAGTCTCATATTTGGCATTTGGGAGACTCGAGATTTCTGCTTTGTCCAAGTTTTTGCTATGCTGAAGTTTGGAATCAAAATTATTTTTATTTCCCATCAATAAAGATGCATTTTAATTGTTTCCTCCTTCTGAAATTTTAAAAAACAATTCTTGCAGCCAGGCAGCTGCTAACTATGAAGACTTATAGGATGATGCAATATTTTTTCATACTTCAGTTGATAAAGGTGTATGCATATATGTATATATGTATATACATATGTATGTATTACAGTAAGGAAAGCTTTCCTTCACAACTACAAATGTTTTAGAGTCTGGATTCATGACCATAGATGGGGAGTTTGGAAGATTTATTATATTCATGCTGCCTTGGAACCAGAGACCCAGAACCATGGGATCCCTGCTGACACCCACAGGAAAGAAATGGTGTGGGGATGTAAAGCCTGGGATCCCATGCTCCAGAACTATTCAGAAGACATGTTTTTGTCAAACCCATGCTCTTCGGGTCATTCAAAGCTTGTCATGCCCAAATGCTCATGTGCAATGCTTGGAAACCACTAGGATGGTTGAACACAGCAAGAATTTTGTATCACGGAAAGATTTCCAGCGAGTTCCTGTAACAAGTGTGCAGTCCTGCCTCTCCACAACACTCGATGTCATAGAAGAGCATCTCCCAGATATTTTTTACTCCCAGAACCAGGGTGAAGTATGAAAAGGCTCTTGCATTTCCCTTGCATGTGTTAGGGTAAGGTATTGTGACACTGCACTCCCCTGGCCACATAAGAATCCTGGGAAAAAATAAGTACAGGCATGTCTCTGAAGGAGAAGACTACAACTCTAACTACAGGAGCATCCTTCTTCTGCATAAATGAAGGGATCTTGTTGGAATAAAGCATCATGGGAAAGGCAAATTTGTAAGAAGCTGTCTGATTTTGTGCTGCTGAGGCTTTCTGAGAGGTAGCACCAGATACCAAAAAAGAAGCAAGAGGAAAGTGTGAACCAAAAGCTGCTTCTCAATAACAAAGAGTGTGTCCATTCTTGCACCTGTCTTGTGTGCAGGGGCAGCTTCAGTCCTAGGGACTGGGATTTCCTTTGCAAAGGAAATTCTGCACTACTACGTGTGGTACACTCTTATTTTCTGTTACACCCTTTAAACCTTCACAGAAACTGTAAGAGTCCACTCACAGTTAATAAGTAGAGAAAAAGAGTATCCCAAACCACTTTTGTTAATATGGAAAGTGAAAGTGTCCATGGCTCCTTCCTCATTTCCCTTATGTGGTGAAGGATGCCAGAAAAACACAAACTGAAGAAAGCAAACTCGAAGTCTCCAGGCTGATAGATTTTTAGGCAGGTCTTGCTGCTGCACTTCTGAATGGCCATTTCTGAGCTATTAGCTTTCTAATTTGGCCATTCATTTTGTTGACAGTGTGTCTGCTAGTGTGCTTAGGCACAATGTGCTGTAACCCGTAAGGAGAAACGCTCAGAGTCGGAAACAGGTGGATGAAAATGAACAGAGTATGAACAGGGGAGGACACATAGGAGCACAATCTATTCGTAGGAGGAACAGATAGATAATGGGTTTGCAGACTTTGGCAGCTTTGCTTTCCTTATATGCAAGTATCAGCAGAGGAAAATGCATGAGTACTTGAATCAGGAATAAGAGTGTGAGGGAAGGTGGGAAGTGACCCTGCTGATGGGCTCCTGTCTGGGTAACAGGGCCAGAGCTAGACACTAAAGCCTTGTTGAAGCAAGTGAAGTAAGTTGTATGTGGAGGAAGAGCCAAGAACATGGAAGACTGAAGGAAATCAAAACAATTATCTCAATAGCTACCTTCTGAATTGGAGTAAGGGTGGCTTGCAAGCACTGAAGGTGGAGAAGAGTAGTGCAGGCAGAAGGGGACCAGAAAATCTGTAATATTCAGCCAGTGCTACTGGAGAAAGGCATTTGCTCCTGGGAAATTTTATGCAGTACAAATATTATTTGATTCGTGTATAGATAAAAAATAATTTATTTTTTTTTACCTCTATCCATCCTTATTATTGTTGATAATTGGCCACAATTTAATATTAAGAAGCAGAGAAGAGAGAAAAGTGAGGTATTGGTTTGCTTGAGAACACTAATATGAAAATAGTTTGCTTAAAATATTGTAAGAGTATGTGGAAATCAGGTGGTCATTTTTTTTGTTTGTTTGTTTGGGGTTTTTTTTGTTTGTTTGGTTTGTTGTTGTTGTTGTTGTTGTTCATTTTAAATGGACAGTCTAACAAAATCTATCTGGACAGTATTGATACATGATGTAGTATTTCCTGCCCAGGATCTGTGGGATTTTAAATCAATAGCTTCAGGTCTAAAAGATGAGCACCTTCTGCTTGAAACAAAGGAATAACTCCTGGTATTAGCTGATGTAGAAAACGTTCTTATTTGCCACTTCCCTGAGTATGATAAAGATCAATGTGGTGCTAAGAAGGTTACAGCAGGGTAGCAGTTATTTTCCTGATTGCCCTGTGTTGTACAGTACCTGGCACAGGGTTGGCA
This sequence comes from Ceryle rudis, assembly GCA_033439905.1. Taxonomy (NCBI): domain Eukaryota; kingdom Metazoa; phylum Chordata; class Aves; order Coraciiformes; family Cerylidae; genus Ceryle; species Ceryle rudis. Next base: position 85,337 of record JAAGNO010025538.1, on the reverse strand, counting down.
TCCATGCAAAATAAGACACTTAAGATAATCATTAATGAATTATTAGTCATAATTTATTTTATTATAGTCATGCTATAATAGTCATTCATATGAATTAATGCTGCCTCAGGGAGCATATGTGCTATGAGGAACTTCTTTGTGCTCCTCGTCTAATAGAAACAGATTTTCATGCAATATGTAAAGATGTCTGATTACCTAAACTGCAGACTTCACCCCCTGTTATGGTGTAGACATGGCACCCAAAATTAATATTAGGAATGATGTGAAGATATGAAACCTGTTAATTCCCTATCAGAAAAATTAGTCCAAAATCAGATTAATAGCTGAAGGCTTTTTTTTTGTTCCCAACATGAGTAAAGGAAATCTTTTCCATTATTCTCTCCTTCCTGTGGGCTAGCAGTCTTGCAACACAAGGCCAACACAGAATAATGTCCTCAGCTTCCATGAACCAAAATCATACACATTAGTAGGTAATGCTTTTGCTTAGCCTGATGTACTGCAAGTATATGATTTACTATAATTTTTTAAACATCCTTAAGTTCTCATCAAGTTGGGCTTCATGAACTATTCATTTGGCATAGGGAATACAGAATTGTCCCAACTTGCATGAGAGGCTGGGAACAGCTCCCAAATAGCTGAGACAGGGGGAGGACCTAGTCAAAGTACAAGCAACTTTGCATAGATGACCTGTTTTGATTTGAACCAATTTCAGTTTACTTTTGGACTTTTTTTCTGTTTAAGTATAAAGGAAAGAAAATATCAAAGAACATGAGACACAGATCTGAAAATGGGCATCCATTCACTTTAGGGAAAAATTACCTTAAAATCCCTTACATGCCCCTTCTTTCCAGCCTGTGTGAAACACTTCCTGATCCAGGAATTTCTGGGTTTTAAAAGTGTTGCTAATTCAGGAATTTTAACACTGAAAAACACCTAAGATTGTTGACAATTTGCATGCCTTAATTTTAGCCACTTTTTATCTGGAATTTAGAATGTAGAGACCTGGACAAGCTTGAGAAGTGGACCCATAGGAATGTCATGAGGTTCAACAAGGCCAAGTGCAAAGTCCTGCACCTTGGGTTGTGAAAACCCCCAGTATCAACAGGCTGGGGGATGAAGGGATTGAGAGCAGACCTGCAGAGGATAGTGGTGGATGAAAAGCTGGGCATGAGCCAGCAATGTGCACTCACAGCCTAGAAAGCCAACTGCATCCCAGGCTGCATCAAAACAATCATGGCCAGCACGTCAAGGGAGGTGATTCTACCCCTTTACTCTGTTCTCATGAGACCCCACCTAGAATACTGAGTCCGGTTCTGGAGCCTCCATCCAAGAAGGACATGAACTTGTTGAAGCAAGTCCAGAGGAGGGCCACAAAAATTATCAGAGAACTGGAACACCTCTCCTATGAGGTCAGGCTGAGAGAGTAGGGATTGTTCAACCTGGAGAAGAAAAGGCTCCAAGGAGACCTTAATGCAGCCTTTCAATACTTAAAGTGGACTTACAAGAAAGATGACAAACTTTTCAGTAGGGCCTCTTGCAATAGGACAAGAGGTAATGATTTCAAACCATTAAGTTATTATCCATAAAAGGATATATTCAGACTAGATATAGGGAAGAATTTTTCTATGATGAGGGTGGTGAAACACTGGAACAGGTTGCCCAGAGAGGTGGTAGATGCCCTATCCCTGGAAATGCTCACGGTCAGATTAGCTGGGGCTCTGAGCAACCCGGCCTATTTGAAGCTGTCCCTTTCCTTG
>JAAGNO010025538.1:67139-83128 GCA_033439905.1 Ceryle rudis | reverse complement strand
AGGTAGAGTGTGCTGGGCAGCACCTTGAGATATTAAAAGCTGCCTGTGTTAATTGTGGGGGGGGGGGTTCGGCTAGATGACTTTTAAATGTCCCTTACAACCCAAACTATTCTATGATTCTATGAATAAAAAAAGGAAGAAGTGTTACTCAGCATGGAGGAGAAGAGTAAGAAAAAAAAAAAAAAACAAATATAGCATTCATTTTGTAATGGAAAAGTATGAAAAAATCCACACTTACTGTTACAGAATAATTTTTTTTTTTCCAAAAAAGTAAGATTTTAAATTTCACTTTGATTTGTTTAATCATTTTGAATTCGAATATCAAATATGTTTTGGGAAAATTATTCCCTAATGAAATGCTATGCTATGATAACATATATGATAAAGTACATTATGATAAATTATAGTACATTTACTAAGCATCTAACATTTTACTTCTTTTTAAAATTATTGTGTTTATACTTCCTCAGTTGTGCAGTTAGAAATAAATCCATGCTAATTAAACACTTTTTTCCAAAGAGCTACACAAATATTTTTTCTCTTCATACTCAGGCCTTTAAATACTTCTGAAAAAGAATGAATGGTTGTATCTAACCTGCAAGCATAAATGTGAAGGTGCAAAATCCAGGATCAAACATTTCATTCTTTTGTGATTGCAAACTGAATTCAGGTTCTATAGAGTTGGCCAATATTAGGGTTTCAGGTAGTTATTTTGGTTCAATTAGTGCTATTACAAAAACAGTTTTAGGAGAAAGATTCAGGGTGTGTCAATTCAATATTTTCATTTTTTAACAAGGATGTACATAAGAAAAAGTACTGCAAAGGAGTAGGCAAAATCACTTCTTACAAACGCATCCCCTACTGGAAATTCTTCTAGAGATCCTGTTTAGGCTTCTGTTCTTCGTAGGGCTTGTTGTATGGTCTTTTTCGGTGGCTTTGATATTTAGGGGTTTTTTTTTAATGCAATTTCTTATGCACCAAAGTCCAGGTCTCAGACCTCTTAAGGCAATGGTGGCACTCCCCATTTCCCAGCTTCAGGGTCATGGGCTGGGGTGGTTTGGCCAGGGTGGGAAGCAGGGTTGCAGAGACAGCCAGGGAGCCACACACAACTGTCTGCCTTAGACTTCATTCCTCCATAAATACTTAATGGTCATGCATTTGCATTCTCAGCCTGGTGCAAACACAGTATTAGTCAAATCTGCACTTCTGCTTCATCTCAGAATATGACTAGAATAACTCTTTTTTTTTTTTTTTTTTCCTTTTAATTGGGAAATGGCTAAAAGTTATTCCTGACCTTTTTATCTTGCAAGCAATGCCACTGCCGTTCTATTAATAACAGGCTTTGGGGAGTGTTTCGTCTGCACTGGCAGCAGAAGTGCTATTTCTTACTCAGTTTGGTATCTGCAATTACAGTACTTTTCTGAACTGCAAAAGACATCTATAAAAATCAAACCTATTTCCCTGCTTAACATCAGACAGTGCGGCAGCTCACTGCTGCTTCCAGCTCACATTATGTTTTCCTCTTTTTGTTGAAACTCTGTCTGTGGTGATTGTAGATAAATGTTTGCTATCAGTTAAAGGACCTTCACTGAAGTGGCAGGAATAATGTACTTCACCTAAGAGCATGTTAAGTTTGTTTAGCTTGGATGTTTACTGATGTCTTGGTTAAGACATTCAGCTCCTACACAGTCCTCCATTGCCAAGCTATCTGAACAGAGGGGCATAGTCCTTGAGGGCAACGCTAGTGGGAAGATGGAGAAGAGAAGAGCTGGGTTTAATTTCCTAGGAGACCTTAATTTCTTCCTTTTGGATGGACAGCTGTTTTCCTCTACCTGCTCTTCTTGTGTTCTGCAAGACAGCTGAGAGGTCACTTAAAATTCTTTAATATCCTGGACAGAAATAAATATTAGTGAGGTTGCTTAAAAAGGAAGAAGCTGGTGGTGGTGCATCAGGGAGGACCAGAGCATCTGCACTTTCAAAAGGCTTCCTGAGATGGTTGGTTCACTGCCCTCTCTTCATTCAGGTTTAGAAAAGCTATTGCTGGTTACAACAGACCAAATTTCTCAGCAGGCCCAGCAGTGACTCACCTTGCAAGCAGAGTTTCAGCTTGTCAATAAATTACAAGCCCATTTCACTCTTTTGTCCAGTCTCTCTTTCCAGAAGGTTTCCCATTCCAAGCCATCCTTGGGGGACGTGTCTATTCACCCATGTGCAAAACTCAGACCGTGTCGTGCCATCACAGGTACATGTAGGTTCACATTTGTAGGAGTCCTGAGGTCCTGACCAGACCCCTGGGGCCAGCCACTGTGTTTTGTCTTCATCCCCAATCCAGGCAGTCCCCTGGGAAGGAGGAGGGGTGCATTAGCAGGTCCCCAAGTATTCCTGGTCCTTCCTGGCCCAGCCCTTGACCCAGAGACACCACCCACCCCCAGGTCTCCCAGCACCCTTAGAGTAAACTCCTTTCCTCAAACTACACAGTCAGTGGACCTTTCTCTCACTCCAGAGCTAGCCCTGGCTCCAGTACCACTACAGCATCTCTTTCTTTTGACTTTATCTGGCAGGGGCTGGTGTCCACTGAGGGACCCGAACATTACAGCAAGAGTCAGATGAGCTGTCCTGCCTGCCTGGTGTCAGCAAACAGGCCAAACCCCCATAAGGGAAGGGTTACAGATGCAGTCGCTGCAATAAACTGTGAATCGACTGTTAATCTGCAGTCATAGCTCTGCGGCTGTTTTCCTCGGAGTGCTCTGCCTGGTGATAATCTGCACAGATAGTTTGCTTTTTTTTCCCACCAGCCTCTTGTTTTCTTCCATGAATTCTATATTACCTCTTGTGTTTTACCTTTCCTGGCAAAACTGTTTCTCCTGATGGCACGTAACTCTCCCCCGGGGCCAGTTATGTAAGGTATTGCTGCTTGGTGTTTGTACAGCTCTACATCTTGATCCCCTGTAGAGAGCACATTGTGTATCCTACTGGCAGCAAACAAAAGCAGCTTCCTATATAAAATACACAAGTCCTGCTTCCGCGCTTGCATGTTTAGGCAAACACCCTCCTGCGTTTTGGGACACAAAGGAAGAACACTATCAGTACCTACTTTCTCGGTGATGCATGTCTCTGAAGCACAAAAAAAAATAAAAATAAAAATTAATAATAATAATAAAATCATCCTACTAAGGAGAAAAGAGCCTGCTTTGCTAGTCTGTGTTGTATCTACATCTTCTACACTTAGCACTTTAAATGCAAACAGCTCTTCCAGCTAGCAGCGTCATACTCGTTTCAAAGACAAACACATTTGTTTTGTCTTAAATGAATGTATTCATATTGGATGTTAGTGGAGGGGCTACCCCTTTCTCAGGAGGCTCCTTTAGTTACAGCTAAGTGAGATGGAGTAACACTTTCTTTAAAAGGGAAAAAAAACCAGTCAAAAATCCCACCTCCCAAAAACACAACTTCTAGTTGATCTGAGTGTTTGACACTCCTGTTGTGGGTAAGGTGTAGGTGTTCTTGCAGAGGAAAAGAAATATAAATATCTACTTTCCTCATTTTAAATTCAGCTCTGTGGCTGGGTGACTTGTGTCTTCCCCTCTCCTGCCTCCAGCTTTCCCCTACACATGAGCCGTATTTTATGTAGCTGCACTGCAGTTTGCTTATTACAGGTGATGGACTAAGCCCCAGCAACTAAGCCAGAACTGCAGCTATTCAAACTCCAGGCATTGCAGTGGACTGGGTTGGGGGCTTTATCCTGCAAGCTGCACTGTTCTCAGTGCTGGGGACTACTAGCATGTCAGTCGAGGAGGCCACACTGCTTTGGAGCAGCTTGGCTGCATCTCCCTGGGTCCAGGCATCCCTGTGAGCCCTTGGACTGTGCAAGCACAGAGTGCATCAGCTTCTGCCTAGGACAGACTGACCTGATAAAAGCAGGTCATAAGGTTTTCTCTTGCTTACTTCAATTTTCCAGGGCCAGAACAAGAAATAAGGGCATTTCTAATCCCAGGTGCAACAATGTGAGGCTTTCTGGGTGATGTGGTAGTATGTGCTCAATGTCAAGGGAGGGCCTGGTTGTCAGGTTGGCATGGTGGTTTAGCCTGGGGGAGGGGAAGAAGAAATGGTCCCAGGTGGTTGGATAAAGGTTTGTTTGCTCTCAAATGAGAAGTGAGCAGAAGCTGGGTTATGCAGAAGTGAAGGATCTTGGGAAAGCTCTGAGCATGTGGGGAAGGCCAGGCCTGGCAGGGATGAGTGTAAAGGAAATAATTAATCCTTAATGAACGTATGAGTGGGAGGCAGAAGGGGATGGCCGAGGATGGATGGAGCAATACCAGAAAGGGAGAGGTTGGGAATTGAATGAAACACAAAAAGAGTTGCACAGAGTAAAATGCAAAACAAACCAAACAAAACAAAACTTTCCTTGCAATTACTGCAGATTGCTCCATTTTTTCCTACCCTGTCAAACTAAAACACTCCCTGTAACAGCCTCCAGCTCCTCGCCTACCTTCCAGTTTCTATCCTACAGCAATGTTTCCCAAACTGCAAGGTGCACTCCCTTCTGAGGAGGAAGATGGAGCAGAGTCCACAGAGAGAACAAGAGATGAAAGAAGCATGTGAGTGCTTGACCAGCTTCTGCAACGTCATTCAAGTTTCCTGTCCCTGAAATCAAGTCCTTCACAGGAAAACCTCCCAACCATTCCTTTTTATGCCCTAGCTAAAATGGAATGCATAACAAGACATATATATGATTTTAATGTAGGAAGTTAGAGACCCTTATGGCCAGCCCAGTCACTACACCTACTAACAGCCTGTGCTGTGTTGAGAACCACCTGCCACTGAGCTGTGAATGCCTTTGAGCCACGTAGCCATGGTGATGGTGTGACTTCTCAAGCACAGAGCTCTCAGCAGAGCACTGGCCCTTCCCATCTATGGTCCCTGGTAGCTCTGCTGCTGGACACCCTCCCCTGAAGACAATATTGGATTTCGGTAATATTGGATTTCCTGGACATCCACAAAGTTGTGGGGTTTTGTATGTATAAATTGCAATCCCCTCTCCAGCCCATGTTACAAGGCTAGTCGTTAGTCAACTACCTGCTCTGATTAAAGATGTCCCTGCTTACTGCAGTGGGGCTGGACTAGATGACCTTTAAAGGTCCCTTCCAACCCAAACCATTCTATGATTCTGTGGCCAGTAACATCTTCTCCTTCATTTTTGTACCTTTGTGATACAAACACGTTACAAATGCCCTACAAGTTTAATTTTGATGGGAGTATAGGATTGCTAAATTTCTGCTATCCTCCTCTGCCTGAGAAAACTGGAAACTGTTAAAACACTTCAAGGCTATCAGACCCAGTTACTGTCAGGAGCAAGATGTGTGCTTTTTCACTAGCACTCATTGCTTACAGACACAGAGTGAAGTATGGTTTACATTTCTCCCAGTTGTCTCCCATATTTGTAGACTGTCAGATCTGATAGACCTTTTAGTCACTCTGTTTTCCCACTTATATTCCTCTTCTTTAAATTCTGTGTCATGCTGGCACTGTGAGATGTTCAGTGGGTTTTGTGGAACCACAGCACTTAAAAAACATCCTCTCCATTCAGTGCCTGCTTCCAGATGCATATGCTCAAAATAAAATGGGCTTCTTCAGTTCCTCCACATATTGTCCACCTCCAGTACTGAAGCCACATAAAAGGGTGGCACATCTTACTTTGGATGTTTCTTGTTCCTGCTCCTGCTGCTGTGGTTCTAGGGGAGGACCCTGCAGACCAGCAGCTTGTGGCTGTTTTGCCATGCACTCCAGGGAAGCTGTTCTGCTTCACACAACCAAAATCTGCCCGAAGGAGGAAAAAACCCCACAATTTTGCAAAAGTACTATTGGGAACAAACACAGAATAGGAAATCAACTAGCTCTTTTCCATTGCTGATTTTTTTTTTTTTTTTAAATATATATAGATTTTCCACAGAACCATGTGTGACCTCCCACCTGCTAATTACAGATTTCTTATGTGGGTGGGATGCAGATTTCAGTTATATCAGCATTAATCTGGAGCAACTGTATTGATGAGTTTACAGTGAAGGTTGATTTGGGTTGGGTTTTTTTTTTGCCATGCATCTTAAATGTCATTTTAAACAATGTCTTTGCGGATTTAGGCCCTTTTAATTTTAAGAGAATGCTGTCTTTTTACCTCCTCTTCCACTCAAATTTTATTGTCTTCACTAGTGGTTTGTAATAATATGTCTGTGAATTAATTCTCTAAAAGATGATTTTGTCTTTTTATTTTTTTGCAAAATGTGACAGAGGTGAAGATTCAGACTAGAACATCACTTCTAGATGATCTGGTGCCTACCCACATTCAGACTCTAGAGTGGGAGATGAGACTTCTCTGTAGTCTGGGAAAGCTTGGATTGTTGATCAGGCATCTAGATCCACCTATAATAAGGCTTATTTGTTCTGGTAGCCTAAAACACTTCCTCTGACAAGGAACACAGAAGTAGGACTTCACAGAACAGAATCCCTCACCTGCTCACCATTAGTACCAGTCACTGACAGCTGAGCACCTCCAGTTTACATCTGGGTATCTGAGACACCCTCCTTCCACTTGCCTTGTTTTTGGCCCACTTCTGTGTGTCTCTTAGTATGGACAAAACCATCTTCTGAGATCTGAAGTAATGGTGCTGGATGTGTGGAAGCTGGGTATCAGTTTTCCTTTCACAGGCACTGGCAACTTGGGCAGAGATCACAGTGGATCAAAAAAGAGCTTCTCTCTCCTGTCACCATCCTGAATAGGCAGGAAGAAACATACATGCTGCTTTCTTACCTCTGGTGTTGCTTAGTGTCTTAAAGTTTCTGGTATTTACTGGTTTCCTCTGGCAGTAGTGGTGCATGGGAAGCTGTAGATCCAGTGATTAACTGAAAGAGCATTTCATTCATGGTGCGGGAGAATAACTTCTTTCCCTAAGTTATGGTCCTATTTTTCGTCCTTTTTTTTTTCTATTTTTTCTTTCTGGTATGCAATAAAGAACAGACAGTGGAAGGAAAAGCCAAAACTGAATGCCTATGGTATTTTCTTGAAGTCTTGACTGTATCTTAGACAATTTGTGTGACTGTAGGAAGCCCCATGGGGCACAGGTTCCTTGTTTTTAAAACGGGCATTATAGTATTTAATCAGGTCAAAACACTGTGAGGATCTTGAGTGGAAAGTGCTTCAAGGCATGCGTAATGGGCAGCTGTTATATTTTCCTCAGGAACAGGCCATATGTTGTCCTCTCTGTCTTCACACAGTGCAGATCTGGCTGTGGAAAACGTTAAAAAGTGCAGATGTTGTTTCTGATTTTGAATGCTTTAGTATTACTCTTGGTATTTTGAATGATCTTATGTGAAGTTCTATCTTGAGTAACTCTAAAAGCCAGGGCTACTCTGAGATTGAGACTTCTGAAGCATCAGTAACACAAAAATAAAGTGGAATAAAATAAATACAAAATAATATGCCAGTGAAATCCCTCTCTTCTCACTCACCCGCAGAGATGTTATTGCTGCTGCTGCCATGTGTGCATGAGAAGTGAGGGCTGAGGATGCTCAGCACTGGGTCATGGTGTGAGTGGGCTGCCTAGCACTGAAGGAGCAGAAGTGATTTGGGCTGGATGGAGCAAGGGAGGTGAGCAGGCACTGCTCTGGGAGACCTACCCAGCCTCCCATGGGGAGGGAAGGACTAAGAAGATTAGAATCCCATCCCAGTGCCCTGGATATTTGCTTCTTGTAGGTGCTGCAATAAAATATATGGAATATCTATTTCACTTAATCACCTGCAGAAATAAAAATACAGATTTCTGGGCTAAATTGTGGGCAGTACTGTTAACCTTAGACATCCCAGTGATAAACTCAGGATCAGAAAAAAAAAATTAATCCTATTGATTTATGATTTTTTCCAGTATAACTAGGCCATATTTTATTGGTTTTCTATGAAAGTTAAATACTCAACAGTTTCAAAAGGTGGTGTGGTGAAAGATATTGTCCCGTCTTCAGGGCCGGGGATGTGAGATCTTCCCAGCAGTTTTAAGGCTGCTGTTAAACCTGAGAGGTGGCAGGAATGTCTCTTTGATGTGACATCCAGATGGAGGGGAAAGATGTTGCCAGGGTGACACTGAAAATAGAGCTTGGCCTACTCTGTTCCCATTGCAAGAGAGGTCCTTGAGGTCCTCCTGGAGAGCTTCAGTGGGAGAGGAACAGTGCATACAGTGGGAATTCATGTGCTGCTATTGCAAACATGTGCATTGGTGGCGTGGTACATGGGAAAGACCAAGCACGTAGGAGAATGCTTTTCAGGTTTTGATCCTAAATGCAGCACCCTGAATTTTGGATTTGAAAAGTAAGTGACAGAGAAGCTTTTGTCTTCTCCTCTTAGACAGAACCCACCTACTTCCCATGCACCTATGTGATCTCTAAGCAAATGAAACATTTGAGTTCAAATGTAAAAAGGTATTTCAAACTTCAAATCTGTAGAAATATTTGATCAATCATGTGTGATCTTAAGAAATTTAGTTAGCTTAAATACATCCCATAAAGATTTTATTTAGAAACTTTCTCTTGGGCAGCCTTATTACCATGCCTTTATTACAGTTTGAATTAAACTAAAATGAAGGCTTTCACCTTATTTTTATTTATTTTCTTTATTTTTTTTTAGTGAAAAATCTTGAGGTGTATTTTCCTTTTCAAAGTTATTTCTCTGCTTCATGGCCTTTAACTCAACATTTGTTGAAATTCCTTAGAAAAGGGGCTGCCCTATCTCCGAGGTGATTTACACTGAGAAGAATGTTAAAGAATTACAGATGACTGTCGGTAACATACCTGCGTAACATTAAAATCAGGTTAATTGCTTACACTTCACTGGAAGTTATGGATTGCTGCAGAGCTTAGTACTTTAGCAGATACTGGTACAGCAGGGGGGTTTATGGATAGTTAAATAACAGTAGAAGTTGTCTGTGTTCAGAAGGGACCTCTTTGAGGGAGGACAGAACATTTCTCAAAGCTTCATATTTTCCCAAAGGGATTTTTCTAGCAGAACATGCCTGCTGTTCAAAGGAAATATTCCCTGTATGAGCAAATGAATGAAAAAGTTAGCTTTACAATAGACACCCTATTAAACTTTAAGGGGGCTGAAGTGAAGGAGCCCAGATCCATGTGTTTTCATAAAGCTAATAAAAACCAGAAAATTATCTGTGGCGTTCTGCAAGTCAGCATGTGTACAGGAGGTTGTTGCAAAAGCTGCATAAGGAAGCAGGACAGAGGCATTGAAAGAGCATAACTAGGGAGTGATACAGCAAAAATCCAATACAGTGCATCTTTGCAGATATAATTAACAAATTTAAATGCCAATTTGTATTGCTGACTCTCTCTCTCCCCCAGTCATTTTCTCTTCAAGTGAGATCTCAAGTGGCAAATAGGGAGTCTGCCTCCTCCTATTAGCAAACCAGGGATGCGAGTACTACGTACATGCATGGAGAGGACACTGCTCCTATTGACAGCTCTTGGAGCTCGTGTTGAAGTGACATGGGGGGAGATCAGACCCCCTGCACACAACCCATGGTCTGTCTCTGGCCCTGGGTGAAGCAGACGGAAGGTAATCTTCTTCTTGGGTCCCCTTTCCATTTGTCTTACAAAACCAACCACCTCCAGCCTTGGAGTGGGCGCTTGGTGAAAGAAAAGGGAGCATGGTTTCAGCTGGAGCTGGGGGGTGCTATTTTGGTGCATCCTCTTAGCCCTCATGATTGTGTGTGTGTGTGTGTGTGTGTGTGTGTGTGTGTGGAGAAAGGTGGCTTCCTTGGCCTGATCTGTCAGCACCATAGATATTCCTGTAATAAAGACTCACACTAATTACACAAGACATGTTGACTGGTTTATTGTACAGTAATTGCTGCTCTTGCAGGACATCCACCCACTCGACTGTGAGCAGAACCTTCAGGCTTTTCTCAAAACATCTGAGTTTATAGGAAGTTTTAAAATCTTATTTTTACAGTATTTGTTAGTGCAGACTAAGAGGGAGCATTTCAGATTTCCGTTCCCTGCCCCAAATTCAGCCAGATTTTTTTAGGAACTGCAGAAAACAGTAAAGGAACCCATGAATACAGAATTGAACATTGCAATCAGAAAGAGGGACCAGCTCCCCTAATGAGGCTTTATTTAACCAGTGACAATGTGCTGAGAAAACTAGAGGAAATAGGTCAGCTAAAAAAACTGGGACTACAAATGCCTGCTGTAATTTGCTCCCACTAAAATCTACATCCTTCTGAAAGGGCTGGTTGAGGAACCATCCCCTGAAGTCCTGCAGATAATTTGTGAGCCATAGACGAAAAGGTTGGAGCACTGGAACTCAAGACAGGTTATGTGAGAGATCCACAGTAAGATGGATTCACACAACAGAAGTTAATGAGGAAACACCTGACCTGGCTCATCAATTAATGGGGTCAGTAGCCTACCTGCTTCTGCACTCATAAACTAGTTAACCCTTCCTTAATGCCACAGTTTCACAATTCCCTTAAACCAGGAATTAGACAGGTCTCCTGTGAGAAGAAGTGGTGCTTTCCCATCCCAGACGTGATTATTTTGCCTAATGCCATGTCTTTTCTTAAGAACAAGTGTTGTGCAATGAACTGGAGCAGGGCACTGGGCAGATTTAAAATGAAATGTCTGTGTGAGTTAGTTTTGGCTTTGCGACTTTTCTGAACCACTTTGGTGTAAAGGTTTGTGCCGGTTTGTGCCAGCTTGAGGAAAAGGAGAGTATGGAGGAAGGAAGAGGTGTTGGGGAATGGTGGGACTGCTTCATTGGTGGCAATGCTCGTCTATGTAGTCTGAAATCTACATCAGCATCTCTGAAATTGTGACCTGAGAAGGGCTTCTTACCTGTTCCAATGCTGTACAAGTACAGTGATAAACAGACATGACTGTACACCTTCCAAGGCCTGATCCTGACATTTTCATGCAGAGGTGTATTAAATCTCAAAGAAAGACCTGTGAACCAGGTTACTTCAGGCCATGTTACTGCCTCAAAATTTTAGTTATTCTTATCTGGTCTCAGGCAAAGCTGAACTGTAAGCTTGCATTCATGATTCTCTTTACAGAAATGCATGAAGTAAGGTTGTCAATGTACATGTTCTTAGGCAACGTATGGACTGCATTAAAGGAAGATTTTGCTCTTAGTTTGGATACTGCTTTCCAAGTACAGATAGCATCTGCATCATAACAGAGTATAGCCAAGCATGAGATAGCACATCAGTTATTTAATATCTGAGCCAATAAAAACTGCATCAGACCATCCCCAAGAAGCATTTGTGTTGTTAAAATGGAGAGGACAAACAATGGTATGGTAAAAGGAAGACCTAAACCTCCCTGATAAAAGATAAAGGAAAACTTTCAGATAAAAAGAAAAATCTAACAAATCTCCAAAGAGGGATCTCAACTGTACAGGGAAACTAAAGTTCCCAAGACCTAGACTTCCTGTAGTGCAGACAGGATGAAAGCCTGACAATTATGTAAGAGGTCTTCAGCTAGAAAGACCAGGAATGAAAACCTCTAAAACTGATGCCAGATACAAAACTGTATCCATTCATGGCTTTGCATGGTGAGTCTGTTTGAGCTTTGGTACTTTATCACTTTATGAATATTTCATCAGCATTGCATTGCACCAACATGTCCAAAGATCATGAGGTTTGCCTCTGTTCAAGTAGAATGATTGTCCTCTTAGAGGGAGAATTGTCTTCTCATGACCATTCCCTGCCAGAAAACTTGTCCAGCATAGAGCAAGAGAAGTGGGCAGGCTCTTTGTATCCACAGGTGCTGAAGAAGCTAGTGAGATCGAATGAAGCATCTGGCCTTGGTGCATAGCAGAGGATCTTGTTTGTGGTCTCCATCATGTCCAGTGGCCATGTCCTGAACAGCTGTTTTCCTGGGCCTGTGGAAGAGACACTGGCTGAGCCGCTGAACCACAGCACAAGAGATGACCTTACAGGTACGTATCACCAAACCAAGAAGCTTAACAACAGGTGAGTTGTGAAAAGACAAACTAACAATCTCTTTTGAAAAGTGAACCTGGCCCAAGTCACTGCACTATAGATGGCCAGGCTCAAGGACCTTCTATTTATTTATTTATTTATTTATTTCAGTTAATTATCTTCAGTATGCCCTAGACTAAAACTTGCAGAAGCAGCAACAGATGCTTAGATACCATGGTAATGGGTGCTGTAGAAGACTTTGCATAGCTATGGAAACCACAGTTGCATTTATCTATCAGAACTATCTGGCAGCCCATGTCTATCCTTAATGTTCTGGAAGATCAGGCAAAAAATACTTGTACATGGCATTATATTTCACAACTTTCTTTTTACTTGGCAATGCACACTTATCTCTATTTGATAATAATAATGGTACATGTATTTTTAGACTAACATTATGGGATGGTAATTCCACTGTTCTCCAACGTAATACAAGCTGAGAAAAAAATCCTTTACAGAGAAGAATTGAGAAAAATCATATCACATTTAACCTGGTGGCAGATAGACAGGATTTGTCCCAGAGTTTATATAAACACTTCTTTTTTTTACATTTAAAAATAAAGAAAAGAGTAGAAAGTCTAGATTATTCAGTCTTCTGTTTTCCTGTTCAAAGAGTCTTCCTAATTGTCTGATTTTGCTATGCAGAGTGTAAGAACAGAACACGAACTGTATCTGTCATGTCTTTGTAACCCAGAGGAATGAGGACAAGACTAAGAGCAAGGCATTTCAGAGCTCCCCTCATGGGTCTGACAATGCCTGTATCATCAGGGACAAGTGACATTTCTTCTCTATTCTCCTTTCTCATCTTCAAAATTAAGGCAATAACACAAAGCTGTAGATGTCTGCATTAGAAGGAAAAAAAAAAGTTGAATGGAGGTGATAAAGTTGCTTTTCAATACAGTAATTGGCTGCATTCAAAGATGAGAGTGAAAGTGAAATAAGCTGTGTTAGCATCATAGTACCTTTTGCTTTTACCTGTCCTATTTTTACATGGGCAAGCAGCTCAGCCTGCATTTCCAGGTAGCTGCCATGGCTGAGGCAGCAGCAGCATATTGATGACTTTGTCATTCATGCTGGGCAAATGTGCTCCGAAAGCATTTAGTCCACAAGCCAGACAAGATCTTGACAGACTATGGGTAAAACCCTGACACCAAGCGAAATCTGTGGCCAGCTCTCTGCAGATATGGGCATATTCATTACTGCTCTGCAGTCTTTCTGGGTTAGCATGGGATCACCGTACTTCTTCCCCTCTTGTTCTTGCACTATCAGCTCTCATGCTCACGTGGGAAGAAGCAGCATACAATGCCGAGACCTTGCATAATGCAGAGAAACTTGCAGAGATGTTGGCTCTTTGCACAGGTGCACACACAGTGAGAAGGATTTCTCTGTGAAATTACTTTGTTAGCTAATTATCTGGAATTTATCTGGAAATTAACTCCAATCTTAAAATATTTACTTGAAAAAAAAATCTGCAATAGATAACAAGAATTGACACGGGTCGCAGACAAACAAAAGCAAATTACATTTAGTTTTCTTTCAAGGAGATCAAAGTCATATGGGCTTCCTGGTAAAACATGCTAACCGTTATTTACACCATGTTCCTTTGGTGCCTCCTACAGTTGTTTTTTTTTTTTTCAAATTCAAATCTTACTCCCTCCCCAAAGGCTGTTGATGTCTAGCCTTATTTAAGAGGAATTTTCAACACCCCTTTGCACAGATTATTGACAGCCCTCTTCTCTCCCCAAATGGCAATACCTCTTTCAGTTAACCAGATGCCCTCTCACACACTGGGCTGGGCAATTAGCAGATCACTGACGTAGCAAGGAGTAAAGCTTCTCCTTTCCCCATCTCATCTACTTTTGATGAATCAGTAAATCTCAGCATGAAGTTGTTCAGTACTTAAACTTCATTACCTATCAACATGAAAATGGACAGCAGCTCCTGCTGTCCAGGAGAGAGATTTATAGATACAGCTTGTTACTGGCCCCTGACTGAGACCAAATACAGCAATAAGGGGTTTGAGGCCACTGGACCTCAATCCCTAGTTTCAAGGTGTGCTGTGACAGTGCAAACGGCAGAAAAGGAGACAGAAATTGAATTCAGTATAATTTTTTTCTAAAAGTTATCATAGGTCAGATCAGTTCCTAAGGGTAAGGAGTAACATATCCCTTTCAATAAAAAACCCATATGAGGTTACTGCTTCCAAATGTAGGCCCTAATAATGATTTAACTCAGAATCTACTATGGTTTTTGACAGATGTTGAAAAAAAAAATTAAAATAAAATTCTACAGCTACCTATTCATCTTTGTTGGGGAAAATCCTCAGTTACAGGCTCTAGCAGTGGTGATCATGTGTCTTTCACAGCTTGAAATCCTAGCAAAAAGGAACTTGAGGAATTTCAGCTATTCCACATGACACCGGGCTTGCCTTGCTACTTCCTTCTGAGTAATCTACCCTCCCCAAAGGAAAATCTGAAACAGCATGGCATTTGTACAGAGGTGACTTTTTTCACAGGAGAGCTGCTCCCTGTTTATGGGACAATGTCAGCTTTTCCAGCCATTGCTCCAGTCAAGCAGGACTGTGCACAGACTGCAGCAGAAAGAGCATTTACCTTGCTTTATTTTTTTCCCTGGGAAAACAGCATGATCAGGATACATACTACTTTTCTTCTTTCCACAGATACATCTGCCTCCACAGAAGTGGACATTCTGATCCAAATCCAAGAGGTTTGGCCTGAAACATAAACAGAAAATATCTCACAGCTTGAAGCATTTCACTTGGCTGTTCCCCCCAACCACCACCACCAGAGATTTGATGGGGATTGAGTGCAGCCAGAGGTGAGGGAGGTCCCTGGCGTGGTACCAATGGCTATTTTCTCCCCCAAAAGTTCAGAAATTCACCTGCCTTGATTTGCTAGTAGCAGAAGAGGAAGGAATTGGCAGGGAAAGGTGGGGAAAAGCAGGCCAGATACAGGACCAGTGACCAGGGGACATGGAAGAGATGGAGCAATGAGGTGGGGAAGGAATCTGTCAGAAATGAGGGAGGAATGATGCACAGCATCACTCTTTGCTTGCGTGACAGGTCTCTCCTCACATAAGGGCTGGAGACAGCCTTCTCTGGAATTATTTCCCCCAGCAAATATATATTTTAAGCAATTTCAAACAGAACTGTTTCAATCCAGGTTCCCCTTACTCCAGAAACATCTGTTCAGGAAACAACCCACCGCCTGGACGCTCTGCTTGGCAGAGCTTGGTGCTCACCATGGGCCAGAGTCAACTTTTTTTGAAGGCTCATGTCTGTATCTATGCTGTGTTGCCAGGTGTTGTCTCAAAGCCACTGAACCAGACAAATCCACGCTTGTTCCTCACTCCCTGATATTTCCTCCATGGGGCCAGTGGAGGCAGTGGCAAAAGGGATCAACTAAAGCAGCAGCAGCTCCCAGTGGACGCACCATGGAGCCCCTGTTTTGGAGCAGGGGTGTACAAACACTTCTGCTCCTCTTGATCCTGTCACTGGTGAACCAGTTCCAGACACAAAGAAGTATCTCAAGTATTTGGAAGTTTTGAGCTGAATCTGCAAAAGATGTTATTTCTATCTCTCCAAGAACAATGTGTGGACCTTTGGTATAACCAACCCCCTCCCCACTGCCCCAGGGCTGTGCTCAGGTGATGGCATTGTGAACAGTTTGGGTCCACCAAGGGGGGTTGCTTCAGGACAGCCCGCACCTGCTGGATGATGCCTGGCAAGCAGGGGCATTTCTGCTGCCATAGGACCACCTGACCTCTGAAGTATCTCACCTTTCCCAGCGCTGAGTGCTCCTGCTGTCCTCCCTCTTACTGGTTTTCACAATAGAGAAGTGGAATACTTTGGCTGAAAAATGGTCTTTCTTTCTTTCTTTCTTTCTTTCTTTCTTTCTTTCTTTCTTTCTTTCTTTCTTTCTTTCTTTCTTTCTTTCT
>JAAGNO010025538.1:39319-67039 GCA_033439905.1 Ceryle rudis | reverse complement strand
CTTTCTTTCTTTCTTTCTTTCTTTCTTTCTTTCTTTCTTTCTTTCTTTCTTTCTTTCTTTCTTTCTTTCCTCTTTTTCCCAAATATCTTCTTCATGTTTTTCTATTGCTGGTCCTACCTCTGGGGTGAATGGCTAAACTTATTTGCCAAGGTGCAAGCTCGTGTATCAAGAGCTATTGGGGTTTTATTGTGCTCTTTACACAGCACCTAACAATTTGTCTTAGATGTGGCTGCTGCCAGGCCTGAGCTGCTCCCTGTGTAGGAAGGTGCCTGGGTAAATATAATGCAGCATAAAAAATGAGCTCTTGAGAAAGAAGAAGATACTTGACGCCACTGTGGAACTGGTTCAAGGATTCCGATGCTGGAAAAGCTGCATCCTCCATCTCTTCCCTCCCCTTCCCCCCTCCAAAGACCCAAAGCCTCCAAAGGCATTTTTCAGCCTTCTGATTTTTAAATGGAAGACATATGTCCAAAAACATGCATCCAGGTGTAACGTGAGTGAAGGTTCATATGGAGATGTTTTCAGTGGACATTTAAGGCAGATGAACATCTTACCTTTTGGTGTCTAGGCTCCCTCTGTAGCCAGAGGAGGCTCCTCTGGAGGGTGAAGGGGACATGACCCAGTCTGGGTACTCTGGGGCTCAAAGACTTTCCTCAGACTACCAAGGACACGTAGGACTGGATGTGGAGTAATTCTGCAATTCTCATCAGCATAGGGCAGAAAGCTTCATTTTTACTCTTTCTTCCCACAAGTTCCTCTGTTCTATATAAGCCAAATTAATTCCTGCATGACCCAATAATTTGAACTAATTTTGAAAACATCATCCGTGCTACTTTTGATGATGCTTCTTCAGTCAAAGGAGGTTCTTTGTGTTTTCAGAAATGTCACCTGCCCTAGTCCTGCAATGTTCACATGTTGTTACCTAGAATACTGAATTAGGGGATTTTGTTCCTTTTATTTGGTAATGGGAACAAAATGCTCTGTCCTGTCAATGTTCTGTGAAAGCAGGGTCCATAATTAGGGCTAGATTTTACCAGTAACTAGGCCCTGCTGTGCTCTGTGTTCTAAAGCCTCTGTGACCTTGTTGCCTAAGCCCCCTTTCCAAGAGTGATATCAACCTGTAGGAGCAAGCTCAAGGAAAATCACTTAATTCATCAAGACATGCTTTACATACTTCAACAACATACACAGTCCTGCTGAGGTCAATGGCATTCCTCACATGCATGAAATGAAGAGTCTTCTTCAGTTCTTCACTGAACGAATGTTAGGGCAGAACTGCAACTCTTATGGCATCAGTCAAAGTGAACATTACCTGGTCATCTCAAGTAATGATCATCTGTAACAGCCTTTCAGACTGCTGAAAGACAGACAAAAATCAGCAGTAAAAATATTGCCTCTTTCAGAAAGGTCAAATGCACAAAAAAGACACTTTTGAGGGAATGCTGAATGACCCCCAGAGCCTCTCACAGGCAATTTTCCTGCCCCTGCACTGTTTGGAGTTTTAATTGCCTCTTTGGGGAGGTGCTAGTAGCTGCCTGAAAGTTCAGTCACTATTCAGCAGTTTGGCACACGTGACTCCTCTGAATATGGGAGCAATTAGCAAAAAGTGATATGGTGAATGGTAGCGTAAGCACTGGATTCTGGACAGCTTTCAGATGAGAAATCTAAACCAGAAGAGAGTGGAGCAGACGGAAATCCAAACAAGCTTCCACAGAAATAAAATGTATTGGCTATACTTAGATAATGAGAGTCTAACATTAGAAGATTGAATTCATAGTCACCATTGCACTCCTAAACCTTGCTGACTGAATGGGTTGATGCAGACAGCACAAGTTCACAAAAGCAGTTTGTGAGAAAAAAATATCCAAAGTTCTTAGTAAGGTAGCTTTAAAGACTTCTGGGAGAATTAAGTGAGCCCAGGTTGGACAAGGAGCACACCAGTTCTTAGTGGAGCAGGAAAAAAAAAAGTATTCTAGGCATTAATTATTTATTTAAGACTTCAGAGATTTAGATGTACTCATAGGATCTAATTTCCTAGATAATTTTTTATTATATTGCGCATATAACATTGTTTTCAGCAACCTGCAGGATGACACAAAATGTTAACAGTAGGTTTAAGACGTGACCCAGTGAGCAGTCTCTGTCTTAGGGACAGCAAGTCCCTAAATCATTAAATCCTCTCCACTTCAAACAACTGAAAGCTGCATTTGTTCTAAATCATGTCTCTCCAGTCCAGCTATGTTTGCTTTAATAACTGGAAACAAACTAATTGTAACCAGGACAGTACCGTCTCCTGGGATCCTTACACTTCGAATAGATTTTGCCCTGTCAGCGAGGTCCCCACTCTCTCCAACAGCCAAATGTGGTGCCCAGCCATGTCCACTGTGTCTGGGGATGCCTGTTGTGTCCTGACAGAGGCTGGGCTGGCCACTGCTGAGGCAGGCGAGTGTACAACAGCAGAGAAAGGAAAGAAAGGAATGGAAACTGGGAAGATACAGAAAAGGGGGGAATAATACAATAAAGTAGAAGGTAAACATGGTGGCTAAAAAAGAAAGATGCACAAGCATCTGATCGATGAATTAGCAAGGGATAATTAATTAGGGAGAAAATCCAGAGGGCAATGAAATGAAATAGTTAATTATGCAATGGCACAAACAAACAGCAAATTAATTAAATGTATATGGATCTACCAGATGCTCTGATTATTTAAGGCAAAACATGGTTAGTGAAACTATTTATTCTCTGGTATTTCAATTATTCATGGTATCTCTGGCCATGGAGATTACAGCCTGTTTTAATGCAAGGTCCAACCACGTGCATCTAAAAAGCATTTATCTTGATAGTGTGAGTGAGATGAGCAAGACACTGATAAAAAGTAGTAGGGACCACAGCTATTCTGAATAAAATGACTTAAAAGAAGATGTTATAACAAGATAATAGATAAATAGATAATATATTGGGGTTTTGTTTTGTTTTGTTTTCTTTGTTGAATAATTGCTTTGAATTGTTACAGCTGAGAACGGAAGTTGGAAATGTTAGGCTCTTGTTGCCTCTGACAATGGAAGCTCTACTGTGTCTGAAGCAAGGTAATTCAAATAGATACAATTGCTTATTCTTTGGTTAACTTTAAACTTCAGGAGGAAGCCAGGATTTTTGAAAACGAATGATTAACAAACTCTAATAATTTCTGATGCTTAAAAATAAATTCGTTTTATGTTTACCTGTAGATTAAAATCTCAACAAACCTGCTGTACCATCTCTACTGTCTGAAATAATTTTGGTTTACTCTGTACCTCCACTTTCCAGATATGGCAGTGTCCTCCTACAGTCTGATCTGTTTGCATTGCCTTCCTTTCTTTTCCAGTGGTTGCTTCATATTTATGTTTAGATTTTTGTTCCATAAATATTTTCCAATTTCCTCTCTGTTAAGTAGATTTTGATCTCAGGTGTGATGGCATCACATTGAAGTAATTCCTTTTCTCTCATTAAATGTTCCTGATGAACACAATCAACCCATGTGATTATTCTTGGAAGTATTTATATATGGTATGAAAATGTTACTTGCATGAATAGCTAAAGCACACACTATGAATACTTTGAGGACTCAGTCAAGCACTCCTCACCACATTCAGCAGTTTTCTGAGCTGGGAGGTCATAGGCAACAGTTGTCTGTATTTAGAAAGTAATAGCAAATGTAGCATTGCATATATCAGTCATTTATTCTCGTCACCTGCACATAAATGTCTCCCTCACCTAATACTTCACAACTCTGCAGGACACATTTATTGTCTTAAATGTGAGAGCTACAGCAGAATAAGGGCTTAAATAAACCACAGGTGTGAAAAATTCCAACTGGCAACTTCAAACTAAACACCGTGAAGCATAAAAAGACACTTGTCAGAGCTGGAAGGAGCAGTTTGATTAAATCATTGCTTCAGCCCAGACATGTTGGGCCTAATTCTCCTCTCCCACCAGATGACTCATGAAAAGCGTAGGCAACTGCAGTGCTGTAAGACTAGTGTGGTGGCACTTGGACTCTGGGGCTCTAATTATGCCCGTCTGACACCATAGAGCTAAAATGTGCAGCTGAACAGATTTATGATGCTACACTCATCTGAGGTGAATGACTGCTCCTACTCATGGTCTGGGATCACTAAACTAAAGCGAAGAGAATTTTAGTAGCCAACATTGCCCCAGTGTTGAAAGCAACAAAACCTGCCTGAACTGCTGGTGAGGCAGATGACAAGAGATGGATCTTTTTTTAACTGTGTTTTTCTTGGTGCCAGTTGCCAGGGAGGAGCCAGTGAGGCACTTATGTGAAGTACTGCAGTTGAAAGCTCTGATGCCATCAAATTTTATGGCTCTGCTCTCTGCTACTTTTGGTTTGCATCTCTACATCGAATTGTCTCCTGGCAATAAGTCTCTCATAGCTCACAGCAGAGCAGGAAAAGGTAGCTAGCAGAGCACGCACCTCCCGCCTGCATCTCCCTCTCCTACCTTGGCTCCCTTAGCGAAGACAAGGTATGGCAGCTGCATTAGGCATGCCAAGTATGTGTCTCCAGTGAGTAGGCTGGAGAGCTGCATCCTCCTCAGAGATATTTTTTTAAGACTATGACAAAGGAGGACAACCAACACACCATCCCTAGCCCCTCTGCATGGCAGTGGCCTGCTGGATAATGCAAACACTGCATTGCTGCCTAGATGAGTAGCAAAACCACGAAACATAGGAGAAGCATTTCTGCCTAGGTGAGTAGCATAACCACGAAACACAGGAGAAGAGAGAGTTTTCAAAGTGTGAAATGCACCAGTGCAATACTATTAACTTCTTTGAAAAACATCACCATGAACAGTTAGCATTACATTAAGTACTACTGAGAAAAATGTTAGCCATTGAGCCAATCTATGTTAGTGAAAGCCATACGATCCATTTTGTTCTTATGTGGATATTATTACAGTTACAAGAGATAATTTTCAAACGCCTGGCTGTTTCATAAAAGTCAATGTACTTGGATTCACAGCAGGTACTAATTTCGTGTGCATCTGCTGAGCTGTTCATGGCATCAACCTGTTTTTAATTACACCTGCATGTCAGGCTCAAAACGTGTCTGTGAACAGAAAGATGAAAGGTAGGCAGAACAGGATGTCATGTATTTCCCATCACCTTTCACTGGCGGGCTGCCCATGGAAGTAAGAGGAAATTCCCTTCTTCCATAGTGAAAGTGTAAAGATTTACTAAGCTTTTCACTGCCAACAACAAGGTGTAATCACCACTTCCTTAATGAAACATGCGTGTGTTAACAGAGATGGGCATGGGAGTTCCAAATAACCTTCCACACCTTCCCTACCAATCATCTGTAAAGGGCCACAAGTTAGCCCTTGCTTCATTATAGTTTACTTACGTTGAAAAGTGTAAGTTTGTTGGCTTAATATCCCAGTTTCACTGTAAAATAAAAAATGTGAAAGCAGGGGTGACCAGGATTTTTTGTTGTCCGGAATAATGAAGAAAAAGGTAAACACTTTTGTCTTCCATTATTTCACACAGGTATAGAAAAAAAAAAAAATCCAAACAAAAAATTTATACACAGTTATACAAATAAAATAATTCAAACTACAGCTAGAGATAGCTGTGACACTTTAAATACTGGACACAGTAATTCAATAGCTGCTAGAAGGTCAGAAGAAATGTTTTTCCTGAGGTACATCCCTCTGAATGCAAAATATTAAGCCATTTGTGATTGTACCTTCAAGCTATGCTTTTAATTTATTCCTGTCATTTGAAATTGTTTCTTTTTCTAATTGTATTAAAAATTGTGCACTGTAAAATCTGCAGTGTGTGCCAAGAATGTGTATGTGTAGTCAGTATATAAAACACAAGAGCAGGGGAAGAACAATTGCTTTAGTTATTCTGGAATCCAGTCAGACTTCACATGCTACCTCAGCCACTTCACGTCAAAAAAATAGCACTTACAAAAATCAGTAACTTTACATACACATTTAAAAGCTAAAGAAGTAATTCACTAGCCTCTTCTAGTTTACTGTAAGTGAAAGTTGTTGAAACATTTTGATCCTATAGCTTATTCCTAAAATATTTCTGGATCTTTGGGGCCTTTCAGTAGAACCTACACAAATTAATGAGAGATAAGAAGTAGGCATGAAATCAGACTATCTGGCAACCTGGGGCTTGAGTTTGTGTACAGGTAGACTCAAGCCTCAGGCTTTGGTAACCTGGTCTGTGCTCTGCATAGTTCAGGTTGATGAAGGAGAGTATCCTTGTCTTGTTCCCAGGGCAGTCACCCCTCTGGCAGCCCCAAGGTCAGGGGCTGGGAGGTATTCCCTGGTGTCTGCCAGAGTTAAGGGATGATATTAGTATTTGTGTCTAAGTTTTAATGACTGTAGTCAGAGACCTTGGAGACCATAGTACTGAATTCTTGCTTTCCTCTGTCAGGCACTGATCCAGTAGAAGCGGGGGTTGTAGCTGCCCTGTCACCATCTTTGCTCTCCTAGAGTGTGATATGAAAAAAAAAGACCTTTTTGCAGTAGAGGGAAGGGTCTCGCAGTATAGTTCAATCTTGAAGTGAGAGAAAACAAAATAAACCAGAAATGAGGTTGAGATCTAAAGACTCCTGAATGCCTCTGCCCTCAAAGTTTCCCTCCCTTGTAGCCCCATGATCCAAATATTCCCTCAATTTTTTGCATGCTTTTTTAATTTATTCCACCAGCTGTAATTTCAGTTTCATAGCAACCAGGCAAAATCTCACCATTTTCATCAGTGCCCTGCCGGGTTCTGCTCTTTATGGGCCCTAAAGATTACAGAGGTGATACCTTTACCTTTGTCCATTGTGGCTGTGCAGGTGCATTTGCTTCTGAAGGGTTAAAAATATATTGCTGTTTTTAAAGTTTTATCCATTTACTAATTTTATTGCCAGTGGATGTAAGTCTTACATAGCACTTTCTTTTTTTCTTTTAGTTAAGACAGTTTTCATACAGCACTTTCTTTGTTACCTGAATACATTTTTTGTGCACTTTTGTTCAGGCTGCAGGAAACCTGACAAACAAGTGTTAATACCCCATGAAGTTTTCCAGCTGACAGACCTAATTGATTTGATTTCCACTGTTTTCACAAGTGACCCCCCTCAACCCGTCATCACCACTTCTTTTTGATACCTGAGCTTTACTTTCTACTCTCACATTCCACTTCAACGAGTAATAAAGAGCTTATTAGGAAGGAAGAAACTCATTATATGTTTTCTAAACTATGCTCTGTGTGCAGCAGATTCAGCTGGTTACAGTCCTGTATTATTAATCAATACAAAACATTTGCTTCTATTAGGTTACCAGTATCTTTTATCATCGGATTGAAATTAGGAACCTGCCTCTTTGTGTTCTGCTACCCACGCTCCAGCTAGACTAGACAGAGATAAAAGACAGCTGAGTAATATTTTCCTGAGATCCCTGATGATGCACACAGATGGCCTGTAACAAATGAAATATGCAAGGTGACGGCTGGAGTTCTCCTCACTCCAAGTTCAACTTGTACAGCTTACAGAGTATTTCAGTCCTTACTCCACAGCTTCATGGGAGAGATTAATTTTCTTATCTGTAGCAGGATTTGCAAATCTTTTCCTACTGTGGCCATTAATGGTTGCAATTGGAAGTAGCCTAGTACTCTCGGTGCACTTTTCCATTAAAAAACATCCGGGAAAAAAACATATTAGAAAGAGTAAGAAGGTAATGTGGGGCTTGAGAAAGCTAAGAAGAAACACTGGAGAAGTTTATTATCTGCATGAAATGAAATACAAGACTAAAGATCCCCATTAAGGGTTTTAGCATATGTAAAAGCAAGAAAACAAACGAAATCCAACACACACTAAGTCAAGTAAAAGATGACATGCTGGTAGCACAGGCTAAAAAAAGCCTTTTGGAATAAAATAAACACAGATCTGTTGACAATGCCTGAAAGAAACAAACATATTTGTTCTGGCCTATTACTTGTGTCTTCTCTGAGACAGCCTTATCAGATCACAGTCCATCTGGTGACTGTGTCCATCAAATTCACTTTTGCTAATGTATTAAGTAATCTGACCATAATGCCTGACTGTGGATCATAGTCTGGTGAGCAGGAATTCATCCAATTCAAAATGAACATAGTTTTAAACACATAACTTGTAGCCTTCCTAACCCCTGGTGTCTTACCTTAGTGGCAAAACATCTTAAAACAATACAAGTATCTTCTGCAAGAAGCTAGAGTCAAAAAGTGACTTAGCTCTGTTTACCAGTGCAGGATAGCGCTGGTATAGCAGAGCTTCTTTAATTGCTTGTGTGTCTTGGGCTCCAGCAAGACAGAAGCAGCTCACCACCATACCAATGTCCATGTTCTCAGGAAACTGCAGGTGCAGAGAAAGACTGAAAAATAACCCAACCAAGTTGCCACCTGAGAACTGTCACCCTCCCATGAAAGTGATTTTTTTGTGTCACTCCACCCAGGAAAGGGTGGCCACAGACAGTATGTGGCCCTGCAGAAGACTGCTCTGCTATGGAGGTGTGCCATTCCTAAGAAATGTGGGGCACCTTGTCCAGATCTGAGGGCAGGAGAGGACAGTGGACAGCCCCAGTCAAAAGAGGTGCCAGGTAGATAGGGGATATGGGACTAGAGATCCACACAGCCCTAAGACCAGTTGGGGCCTGGACCCAGCCCTGCTGGTTGCAGTGCTAGTAAGAACAAAGAACTGGTACCATTAGGAATGGTGGGAGGAAAAGGAGTTGGGAAGATACACTTTTGAGAAAATATTGTGGGAGCCAAGGAGGACTATAAGTTATGACACACAGATGCTGAACAGAGCAGATTTGGTGGCTCTGAGTGACTGCTGAACGGCACATGAACCTCGCACAATGCGTGTCACGTCTTCAGAGTCTGATGGGAAGGAATCTCTCTTAAAGTTTCCAGATTTGTCTTTTCTGGGCTGTACTAAAGTAGTTACATAGGTGTGCATCAACTTTGCAGCTTCAACCAATTACACAGTGATAGTTTTTAAATAAATCAATACATTATGTATGCATATAAAATATACTGTATTTCTATATATAAACCTAAGCCATTTCCTGTCTATATGGAAAGTATGGGTATTGTCTGCTGCGTGAAAGAAGAAAAAAAAAAGGATATGCTCCACTTTTTCCATTTATTGTCCAGAACATACCCTCATATCAAATGGTTTCTGATTGAAAACAGCCTCTTAACGCATTACAAGTAAAAATAACCCATTATTGTGTAATATATGATATACTCTTTCCTCTTTAAGGCAAAGCAGTCCTTGCAAATATGTCTAGACAGCGTGATGGAAAAGCACAAATTGGCCTCTAACTATTGCCGCCCACTTATCAGACAAACCTGGAACAAAATTTAAGATATTACAGTCTCACTCTTTGCACGACATCTACAAGGAGGAGTGTATCTCTGAGACACAAAGGCTTGTTGCTTACTGCAAAGCAGAAGTACCAAAAACTTTGTTAATAAGAGCATGACTAACACACCTTCATGGCCTGACAGGAATTGCCAAGTGACTGCAGTATGCCAGTGTTTCCTGTAAGCAGTGGTATGTCCTATGTATGGAAAGTGTTAAAAGTCTTCTTTCCATGCTGCAGATGAATTAGTCACCTGCCAATGTTCCAGACATGATCAGAATGCAGAACCTATTTGCCACATCTTGGAGGAATGCTTTTAAGTCATGAATCCATTTGTCTACCCTGTACCTGACCATTTTTTTAAGAATTTTTTAACTCCTTGCATTTGTATCTGGTAGCAAAGTTGTCTTTGACAAGGTTTTCTTTGTAAAAAGATAATTTTCCTCCTCTGGCACACCTTCTTGCTACCTTGTCATGGCAGGAAATCAACTTTGTTTGTACTTATGCTGAGGAGTCTCAGGATGCAATGCACATCTTCAAGAACAACGTTTGGGTTTTGTTATTCTTTTTTTCTTCTCCTCACCTTTAGGCAATAATAAGAGGGTAAAAATGGTAATGGAAAGAAAAAGCAGCGGATGAGCAGGACAAGAGAAATCAGTTGTTCAACCAAGATTTTTTATCTGATGCCATTTATTTCCCACTTGCAAAATACTTCATATTTATTATTCAGAAAGTGTTAGCCTTCCCTGTGATGAAAAGACAAATGGTGAATCAACAAAGTGGGCAATTTTTGTATAATGGGTGTGCTGGATGATGTTTATACAGTTTGCAAGCACTTGCATGTTTTCATCTTTGTATGCATACAGTGTTGGTGTGCAGGAAAAGTGACTGACTCTGGTCCCAGAGGAGTTACAGAAGCCTTGTCACATTTTGATGCTTGAATGCTCACATACTGTGGCGGTGAAAAGTGGGCATGGGTTGGGATGTACAAGCCCTGTCCATGAGTGGGGTACTGGAATAACATACTTCCACCTGCTCTAGGCCTTTGCCTTAGTGTTTTGTTTTCCTCTTCTACCCAGAGAGGTAGGTCTACACATCTCTAGGCAGGTCGATGGACAGGTAGCAACATTAAATTATGTTTTAGTCTAACACCTACCAATGAATGAGTCAAACACTCAAGAAGCTGGATTTGTTTGGGAAAAAAAAACTAATAACTTTGCAGTCATCTACAGCTGATGAGTCAGCACAGACTGAACTCCCATTCAGGAGTCTCTGAAGGAAAGTCTGTCCTATACACACATGTGTGCATTCTCCCCCCATGCATATGTACACATATATATGCACAGCTGAGGGGTAACCTAAACATGGTAATTTTTCCTTTTGTTTTGGAAAGCCAGTACAAAGTTTCTTCTAACGAAAGAAACAAGGAAAATAGCACATACAAAACTAACATCTTCCCCCATACAATAGAAACACTGATGGACTTTCCAAACATCACAGTAGTTTTGACATAGATGTCCCTGTAAATTGATCCAAGGAGCTGTTCACTATGCACCAGAAATGTGTTTGAGCTCCAAATTCAGCCATTTGTCTGAGGTTGCAGCTGTGGCTTTGCTGCTGGGACAGGCAGAAAATCAACCCGGGGAATAATCTGCAAGACAATCATCAGGAGGAGGCACTTTCCAGTCGAGTTTTGAAGTTACATGCTTTCTGCCAATGTGATTTGGATTTGCTCTACTATTTTTAAAACTGTAAGAAATGTCCAAGCCTCTGCCCAGCACTGACCCTTACGTTTAGTGTACTTATCGTGGTTGGCATCCTGTCTGAGGCAGGAGATCAGTCAGGAAGTTAACCAGGGGTCCAGATGCTGCTCTTAGAAATGCTCATGCCAGAGCCAGTCTTCCACTCATTTCAGCTGCCAAATTCCCTCCACACAAATGTCCACGGTTTCTGGCTCTCACACTGGGGTAGTTAGAGGAAAAGCCTGAAGAAGAATGTTTTCTAGTCTACAATTAACAGGGAGGAGCAGTGCCAGGGGAGTAATACCGCTGACATACGCTGGCATGCTTTGCATTACAAATTACTGCTTTCCAGACAGAGAAAGTTCTTGTTTGATGATGAAGATTTGCACATGTGATGGGACAGGCAGTACACAAGCTATGCCCTGAGGAAGGGAGTTTGCTTAGGCTGCTTTCCACTTACAGGTAACACTGAGATAAAGGTGCCTAAACACATTTATGTGTTAGATAAATATTGCAATTCCTACCCTTTCCTTGCTAGCAAAGACACTAATCTAACAAGAACTGCTTACAATGTAGACCATGGTTGCTACCAATCTTGTAATTTATTTTCCTTCAGTCACCTGAAATCCCATCCTGTGGAAAGCCAGGACTGTATTTCAGGCTTTGTATGACATCAGAAAACTTTGCATGCTAGGAATGTTGTGGAATTTTTTTTGTTTTTTCCTAAATGTTTTAGTATAGACCTGTCTGTGAGGTTCTCACTGATGTCTCTGCTGTGTGGGAGATGCCTGCCTTTTGCTGAAAGTCTGGCTCTGCAGGTGCTGAAAGGGCTTTTCTTCAGTCACAGTGCTTGAAGATCAGGGCTACTTTTGGTGAGCATACACCATACTACTGACTCATAGTAGGAAAAAAAACCCCAAACAACTGAAAAGCCAAAGCTGAACAGGTGTACATTCCCTCATCATGATTTCAAGCTATGTTTAATCATTATGCTTCAAATAATTTGTCCCCTTAGTCCACTGACATGAAGGAACCTGAGACTGCAGGATCTATGAACACCCTATGAGAATGGGCATAATTTCTTTGGACCAAACCTAAGGGTCACCAGAGCACACATATGCACATACCCATCTTGGGACAAGAAAGTGTGAGGTTTCAAATCCACAGTCACATTAGCACTTTTCAGAACATTAATGCTTTTAACATTCTGAACCCTAGAGGTTTTTTTCTTCCAACTTTAGATTACTCACTGAGATCTCTATTGCAACCATGGACTGTAAGCACATATAAGGTGGTGTGGGTAAGGGACCCTTACAAATCCTGTTGTCATCTGACACCCTTATTTTATTTCACAGGTCTCTCAGATCCCTCTGGGGTGTCTAGTTTGTTAGTTATGAGCTGTGCTAGGACTGCATTTTAAATTACAGATAATGTATACACAAATAATTAAAAAGGAAAAAAGTTACTCACTCTAACATGGATTATTTTACCACAGAAGTGATTAACAGCAAACATCACAATTGAAATCACAAGAGGAATTGCTTCCAAAAGTTTTGAGCAGTTAAAAATATAGCAGAAAGGAGAAGGAAGTAGGATTTAGGACAAAAGCTGGAATTCAACCTCAAGTATAACTATCTACAGTTCCTGTCATAAAGATCTACTTCTTGAAAGTATGTGCTAAAAGCCCCAGCACACACAGCAAACACTGTACTACTTTAACTGGCCTATTTAGGTCCCTTTTTGCTCAGTGTACCCATGGGTAAGACATGGTGGCAGGACTCACTTTTTGCTCAGCTCTCTAGATGAGGAGTCAGCACTTCTCACAAATGCCAGTAAAGTCTAGGTCATTTCATCCCAGATTTTATCTTTGGTTTAGTGGCATTTTGACTTTATTTTCACTACCCTGCTATCAAATACATCTGAGCATTAACATACATCTTTATAGTTTATCAAAAAGTATATATTTCAAAATGTAAAACTCCTCATACAGTTTTTTAACTTTATAGGCCAAACACTAGTGCTATGAAATTAATTTTTTTCAGTAATGGAAGCTCTATTTCATAGAAAATGGTAACCATTAATTCTGCTTTCTAAGAGCAAATGAACAAAATCAGACATGCTCTATGAAAAAGGAGGATTTGGTCACCATAATAGAAGTACAAATGTTTTATTTCCTCTGTTTTCACACAACCTACATTTTCCTAACTCATGGATTTTACTATACAATCATATGTTAACAGCAGGAGTGGTTTTGCACATTTTAATGCAGTTGGAATAAAATGTGATACAGGCAGAAATAGGAATGAATAATGGACAACTTAGAAATTTTTTTTTTCCTTTTCTTCACTGTAGTGCTTGTGTACTACCTGGAAGGAACTCAGGAGGTTATCTGTGGGAGCATCAGCTACATCCTTTCCCTTCCTGGCTACTGTTTCCCTATCCTTAAAGGCATCCAGTGCTGGAGACTCCAGAATTTCTCCAGACAATCCAATACAGGGCTTCATAATCTTCCTATTAAAAGGTGGGATTTTTTTCCTCTTGGTATCTAATAAGAATTTTCCCTATTCCATCTTAAGCCTCTCCCTACCTCTCCAGCTCACCACAGGCTAATACAGATGTACTCTTCTGCTATTTGCAGTAACCCTTTAGATACTTAAAGATGTTCTTGGTATCCTCTCCTATTTCCTTTACAGTAGGCAAATACAGTTTGTCCAGTCTTCCTCCCACAGGTAACGTTTGTTGTAGCTGTAAGGGATTGCTACAATGATCTGAACCTTCCCTAGATTATCTGCATCTTTTTTACCTGCTGTGACCAAACTGAGCCAAATGGGGCCAGATTTGTAGATAGTTAAAATTTCAGTGTCACCTAGAGTCACCTGGGTCTTGAATTTGTTTTCTAGCAGTGATACTGGGCACATCATAGCCCCCAGACTGTATGACCTTCATAGAGCAGCTGCATGACCTCAGACATGCTCCAGCAGCTTCTAAAACATACATGACACTCTTTCAAAGGGAACTGTAGGCCTCTGGCCTCCACTCTTTATAATGATGGTGTTTCAGTGAGAACATGACCCCAAACTAATCTTCCTTCTCCTTTTTGCTCACAGACTTCACAGCCACATAGGGCAAGATGATGCACTTTAGTACTCGCTGAGCTCTCCTTGTTTGCGGAGAGCAAAATCCTTCACATGAGGGAACTGTGTGTGGGAAGGATTAAGAATTCAGCAAGTTCTCCTCAAATAAATCATCTAACCTCTTTCATAGTGTCCTTCAGCTGCTTGAGAGCTTATTACTCCCATCTTGCTATACCACATGCTAATCCTGTGGCTTTCTTAAGAAACTTATCGATACTGAACATCTACAGAGCAGCTACTTGGTCATCTGTTCCTTTCTTTGCAAAGCATCGCACCCTTCCCACTGTCACTAGACTTGATAGAGTCTTTGGGAAATTTGGCAGTGTTTTTTTTAATTTATCAGACTTGGGGCCCATCACCAAAGAGAACAGCTTCAAAATTGCACAGTGAGGATCAGGCATGTGCAGTAACTAGATGGAGGTAAAACAGTTGTGCACTGTCCTTTGTTGTTTGCTTTTCACATGTGTCTGTCACATGATCTGTGTTCTTCCTCCCTGGCTGTAAAGTCTGGTTGCTGGAGTTGGATATGAAGGGCTGGGAGGGGTTCATGTTAGCTGAGGGGAGTGTTTGTGTGGGCAACAGAGTAAGTTGTGCTGGTCTTTATGGATGCAGCTACAGAAAGCTCAGGGTCCAAGAGTTCTGGTGAAAGCGGGCTAGATACACATACAACTTCTCGGAGGGCAAGGTATAGGAAAAGGCAAATAACTGTCTTTGGACTATCTAGGAACAGTTGCACTTGTGTGGACCTGGATTGCAGGCAGGACAGGCAGGGTCTGAGGCTGCTTAGTCACAGGGTGCTTCAAAGTGCTTCTACGTCCACATGGTCTACTCACTGCTGACTGCTGACTGGCCTGGATTCAGACTCTTTACGACAGTCAGGCTGCTCCTCAGCAAGAACATGGCCTAAAAGCATCTCTCATTGGTTCAGACATCCTTTAATTTTGCTCAGTCCTGAAGGTTAAAGTAGTAAGATGGCCAGAGAGCAGCCCATGGTGTGCTGACCACACAAGTAGACATATGCAAGCAGATCAGAGAGCCATAACAGCACAGAATTGGCATGTGATGGGTTGCCAAGTACTTACCCAAGATGCTGGCAGAAATTTTCAGCCCTTGTTGGTGTTACTGATGCTATCTTAGAAATGTCTTCCTAAGCAGTACTCACACTCATGAAGTATATTAGTAGTTTGGGAGGGAGTAAGATACTTTGAGGGGTACTTCCCTCTTTTTTTCCTCAGGCTTTGCTAGCATCCTTCCAGTTCAATCCAGCCCTCCCCCAGTCCTCATTCCTGCTATGAAAACCTACCGGCACTCCCCTTCAAAGCCCCAACTTTGCCATTGGAAGGGAAATTGAAACCAATATTTCCCTCCTGGGATAGCAGGGAAAAGAAGAGCACTTCACCTTACCTTTAAACTCCCTAAAATAAGGGCTAAATAAGTTTGAAGGAAACTGCCTGGTGCATGTGTGTCCCTCTGGGAGCAGGGAGCTGGTGGGGGGAGGTTTGACTGACACAAGTGCGCACCTCCCTTCCTCATCTGACCTGGCGAGTCACTCCCAAGGATCGCCCCCATACCCCGCTCCCTGGTGGGATGGCATTCTCCCGCGAAGGAGTGATCACATTACCCTGGCCCCTTGTGTAATTCTGGTTCCCAGCAATTGTTTTCTGCTGACCTTTTATTGTTAACAATTAGCGCTGGAGTTGGAGCACAACTGGTGTAAGCATATTTTACATCCTCCTCAAGCAAACAAAAAAGCTGGGTGGGCACGAGCTTGTTTCCTGGTTCACACCCATGACTCCTTTGTGTCTCAGATCTCCTCCCACCGTGTGTCATAGTCAGCAAGCCCACTCCCTTACCTTTTGGCTTCCAGATAGAGTGACGTCTTCGAGGGATGCGTAGGCATGCTCTGCGTATCCCATTCTCCTCTCACATCCTATAAGAACTCTGCCTCTCCCTGATACTCAGTCTTTCCTTATCCACGAGGCCAGAAATGTAAATCCCTGTGCAACAGAGTACAACGAGCAAGTATGAAGGATGGTTTCTATTTATTCAAATGTACAGACCATAAACACCACCCTCCAACACTATGCTTGGGGTGCTTGTGCATACTTCTGTACAGTAAATATCGTAACAGCCAGATCCCTCTGCTCGGCCCCAGTGATATACATGCGCCCCTGGAGACACAAACACATCAACAGTCTGCTAATCATCACATATAACACAGATTTTCTTTTCTCCTGCCACTTTATTAAACTTCATTTGGGGAGAAAATGCATAGTTGTCTGCCTGCTCCAAAACAGACAGCACTTGGTAGACCAAGAACATGCCAAGTTTCTGAACTGAGGACCCTTCCCAGATGTATAGCACTTTGCCAATAAGTCTTTGTCTTTCCTGTGGGGAAGAGAGGAAGGTAGGAAGGCAAAGGAGCAGGGGAAGACACTCTAGTCTAATCTCGTTTCTTGCAATATGTCATGTGTGCATGGGGGGGGGGGGGGGGTGTGGAGGGCGGAGGAGGGGAAACATTAATCAAATCGTGATCCTTTTAGGCTACAATAGGTGATTAAAAACAACCACTTGAATTTATCCTGCAGCCTGTTGGCAGCTAAAACATAACTCATTCTTTCTGTGGATAGCTTCACTTAGCAGGTCTGTGCCATGACTAATGAAGCCATCTCTCTGCTAGCGTGCTAATTCCAGACCCTTTGGGAAGGACCCAAGCTCGATGCATGGCCCTCCCCTTACAGGCTCCTTATGGCCACCCTGCAGGTCCCTCCCACTGCCTGCTCTGTGCTCGGGAAAAATGTGAGAAAATGCTTCTCCCTTAAATCTGCATTAGGAGAGCTCTGTTTTGCAATGACATTTAAGGACAGATTTTCTGGGGCACTTCTGGTTTTATCTGAGATATTTGAAAGCCACATCCTTGGCAATCCTCTTGCCTGCTCCTCAGTGGCATGTAATCTGATCTTGCCGTACCCACTGGCCCTGGGGAGAGTCACACATTTCACCAGTAAAATCATAGTTAAACTAAACATTAAACTGTCCAAGAACTGACTTCCTCGACAGCTCTGATTCAGGCTCCCAAAAATGCTCTGCATGGTGAATCATGCTTCCTTCTGGAAATGACAGAACTTCCTCATCATGGTGTTCTAACTTGCCCTCTCCTTGTCTCCGGTGCTATCAGGAAAGGATTGAATTGCATGCCACATATTTTCCGTGGTCAGGAGGGAGATGCATCCCTTTTGAAGAGGAAGAATTTCTATGAGTCAAAAGATGACAAACTGAAAATTAGTACCAGCCACAGAAATAAATGACAAACAACAACACAAAGCCCCGTAGAGGTGGCCAGTGGGTGTATATTGGATATTTGCCTTTCTGGCAACTTGAGTTGCCTAACTATTGCAAAGCAAACTTGCTTTTCACCACTGAAAGTAGTAACAAAGTTGAAAATGCTAGTATTAGCTGTCTGTCTTGCTTTCCTGTGCCTGGTTTGACAGGTCTTGTCTGCTTGCAAATCAGGTAAGGAAGGCAGTGCTGTGCATGAAAGGTCCCAGTGTCCAGTCCATGTCTGAAGTAAAATCACATTTGCTACCCACACAGCGAGGGTGTGGGGAAGGGAAGGAAAAAGGGCAGTGCTTCTGATGGCTTGTTGCAATCAGACTTGTACAGAGGACTTGTTCACAGCCGTTGCAATGACAGCAATTTACAGAGACAGTTTGCTGCACAGAACTTCAAAATCAAAACAACAACCCCTTCCTCCCCCCCCACCCCCTGCAAACCCCCATGATTTACTGAACAACATGTAGTTGGGATAAATACCTTACCATATGGTAAACGATGACTTGTACTGGAAATCAAATTTTTAGCAGCTCTTTTTGTTCCTTTGTGTACAAATTTTTAACTCCCTCAGAGCCAGGGCAGGTGAAAGCCCGAGATCTACAGGCTGTCTAGTCATTAGTAGTTGCCAGGCTATGGGCATTCATGGGATGAAATCCTGTTCCAACCCAAATGAGTAGCAAAATCCCATAGGAATACATTTTCAGCCTCTTTTAGCCATAATATAATGAGAGGGCTTGGACATAAAAAAATGGAAAGCAGCTGAATGGAAATATAAGGGCAATTACTGCGACTTCCCTAGAGCAAACTTACCTTCCTTACCTAGACATATTGCATAGTCAGCAAAGTAGTATGTCCTTGACAGGAAAGAGGAGTAAATAATACTAAAATCAGTAACTTTTCATGCATTTTATCTAAATGCCCTTTTCCAAGACTGATACAGCAACACTCATTGCTGTTGAGAATTAAGTTTGTTCTCCTGCTCTTTACATTGTCCCTGAGAAATGGTATTATTTCCATGCTGATGTTGCATTTTTTTGACAAGATGCACAGTTGCTGCCCATAACAGATGAAGAATATTAGAGGCAAGCATGAAGAAAAGAAACAAAATAAATGCTTAGCCCATCTTAGCCTGTTTTGGGTTTCCTG
The DNA here is from genome assembly GCA_033439905.1 of Ceryle rudis. Lineage (NCBI taxonomy): Eukaryota > Metazoa > Chordata > Aves > Coraciiformes > Cerylidae > Ceryle > Ceryle rudis. The sequence continues at coordinate 48,285 of JAAGNO010025538.1, read as the reverse complement.
CTTCACAAAGTAGGCTTAAAGCACAACTAAAGTGGAAGTCAGAGAACATAGAAGTGGAAGAAAACTCCTGAACCATGAAGCCAAGCTGCAGGCAGCCCAAACGTAGAGTCCTTTTCATAAAGGGCTCAAGTGAAAAGAAGATGTTTTGCTGCTTCTTGAAAGGCTACTCCTCCAAGTTATCTTTTTCTGATTTCTTCCACAAGCTTCTTTGTGGTCAGGACAATCTTTGTGGTGTCCATTTTAACTCAAAACCTGCTAGCAACATCAATGCATTATAAAATTTAATGCTTTTGGGCAGCAGCTGGTTTGATCACAGGAAGAATAAATATTCTTAATAATGACTAACAGTCAGTCCTTAAAATGCATATATGGGCCATGCAAAAAGCCCTGTGCTGGAGTAGCGTACATAATAAAAGTTACCTCTTATTCATAACTCTGAAACCATGAACCTTTAGCAGACTGATCTGTAGCTGCACAGCATGGGGATAGATATTGAATCCCAAGGACTGCTCAGCAGTTTTGCAATCAGACAGGACCTTGCCAATTTGCTGACTCATTTCCTTTGGTCCCTCAGATGAAAAACAAGAGGTCTAATCCCACTGCTACTGTACACGGTATGTCTCATCAATGGTATCCAAACCAAAATAATCTGAATTTATTAGGAAAATTCACACATCAAAAGTATGTATACTCATGGAAACATAATTGAAACAACACTCAGAAAGAACATTTGGTTTTTTTAATTTTGTTGGTTTGAACACTGTAATCTTAACGTAGAAAGACTTACTTTAAACCACAAAGAGAGAGCAGTAGGAATTAGAAATTATCTATTTTCAGCATCAATGTCTGTTTCATTTTTTATTCATCTGTCTTTCAGATGAGGGTTTGAGCCCAATTTCTGTACAGCTGTTGGCAAATCTCCCCTTTACAGCCGGGGAAGAGGTTGATCATTCATCTTTGGAAGACACTTCAGATGTCTTCTGTCACACAATAAGCACATGCAAGAAGAACTTGTCCAAGTCAGATAGGCTGCAACACAAGACCAAGGACTTGTTTCTTGGAGAGGTAAGACTCAGTTTGCAGATGAGTGCAAGACTTGCATGTACAGGAGAGACACAGCAGGATGAAAGGGGTACTTTGAACTGGGGAAAAAGCAGACTAGTGCCAGCTCTTGTCACTGTGGTTGCAATGCAAGATGAGGACCTGCAGGCAGCAGCTGTGGCCAGAAGGAGCTTTGAAGTTGGGAAATTGCTGGCTGGAGTGAGGAGTAGAGGACATACTCCCAGCACCAAAAAGTCTTCTTATAGCTCTGATGGGTCATATAAAAATACTCTGTGTTTGGGCAATGCTTGGCTATATAACATACAGTACTTATCAATGGTGACATTCCTTGATGTATGGATTTAGAGGGTCTGTTTGCTCTCACCTCCCTTAACACCTGTGAATAACACAGCAAGTAGAAAAATACCATAAAAGATCACGGAAAGGTTTTTCTCAAAGTGCTACCCTGGAAAATAAATAATTCAGGTACTTTGCAAACTGCTCAAAAAGCAGTGAGCTATCTTCAGAAAAACTGTTGAAATCAAAATTGCAAAACTTTTCTATCTCTTTTAGTGAACAAGGTGGTCTCTCTCTTCTCCTTCAGATCCACAAGTGCATGAACACATAACCATGGTTATGAGTTCTTTTTTTCAAACAACTCCTTCCCATACACACCCTCTGCTCCTCCTGCCCTCTCCACATCCATGCATTCAGTCTCTCCTGCTCACAGACAGGCTGACTCTGCCCTTGCACACACAGAGATGTAAAATGAATTACAACCCCAGGGCCAATGGGGCTGCTTAGTGCCCAGCTAGCTGCTACCACCCAAGGAGCTTCAGGGAAGTGCCTCCTAGCTATCACTCTGTTGTTGATTACTTGACTGTGGACTCATCTACTGCAGTCCCGTGACGCTCCATCAGCTACCCAGGGCTGAAGCAGGTCAGCACGTGGCTGAGTTGCCTTCAGAGAGTTGTGGCATGTACTCACGGTGAGTCACTAGGAGTTCACCAAATGAAACAAATCCCAAGCACTGAGCAACTCTGCTGACTATGTGCCAAAGAAGAAAAAGGATGGAGAAAGTTTTGTTGTTGCTTTTTTTTCATGGTGATTAATGTTGAGTCCAAAAAAGGGCTCCGGGATTAGAGGGGGGAAGCTAAGATCATTAGAGAAATAGAATTAAGAAGGAAAAAGCCAGCTGAATGGGAGCTGAAGCCCACAAGACATCATGTTCTTCTCACTGTAGAAAAATGGTTGTGAGAAAATCAGAGAAGGGAATGACAAGTGGGTGGTGATAGTCTTCACTGCAAGGGTAAGACTGTCCAAACAGCAGTGCAGAGAGACATGAAAAAAAGAGAATGGAGTTGTTGAGAGAGGTAAGTAAGAGCTGACATGTGGTTCTGGAGAAGCTAAGCAGCCCAGAAGAGTACTGACAGCACCTACCATGCTATTGAGTATGTGCTGCAGCAGAAGAATGCAGGGACCTAAGTCAGGAGTTATGTCCCAGGAGTACATCTGTTTTGGTGTTCCCCTTGGCCATATGTAAATTTTCTAACCCTATTCAATGACATGGGAAGAGTAGCTGGGCCTGTGATTAGCTGAGTAGGCTATGTTCTGCTTTTTTTCCACCCTGGCATCTTGCTAATCCACTATTCATTGTGGGGAGACAGAGGGAGGAGGTGACATTGGGCAGCTCCAGTCAAGTCTGCTCTCAATAAGGAATGCCTCTGAAGCAAGGAGGATGATTTCTGCTGGCCTTGAGTGAGCTGTTCACGGTCATTTATACTGACATGGTGCTGGTGGAGACCAGAGAGGCCCAAGGTATTGACCAAGGTGTTCCTCACATGAAGCAGGGATAAGGCTCAGACAGACTGCAGGCTTTAGTGAACTTGCAGTCCTTTGCTGAGGTAAATTTGCCAGGTTTTACATGCTAGAATCCATGAAATATAAATCTAGCATAGCATGCTAGGCACTTCCAGTAGTGCATGCTAACTGCCTTGCTGGAAAAATGAGGAGTTTTTGCAAAAATACCAGAAGGTTGCATGTTTTTACACATAGGACGCAGGACGTGCTGATATTATACAGAATATTCAGCAATTGTAATGATACATCAAGTATGTGCCCAGAAGTTAGTTCTCGAGCTGTTCGTGTTTTGAGCAAGAATCCTTTCAAAACACTTCCCCAGGCAATTGGTAGTTTAGGACTGAAAAGTTTATCTTAGTTTATTGTGACTGTTCTAAAAGGAAAAAAGACTGTGGGGATCAGATCCTTAGCTGTTGTAAATTGGTACTGCTCCACCAACCTAAGTAAACTTTTGAGTTCATACACTGGCTATAGAGAGTCTGGACCTATTCTTCAGCTACTTAATCCCAAAGATTCTTGCAAAGAACCAGTTTGGTCTGAATGAAGAAATACTAAATGTTTTTCAGCTTTATCATATTGTTAAGTTGCTAGCACCAACAACTAAGTTCAAGCATTACTTGTGATCCTCTGTGTGATCAGTGTTTGACATCTAAGTGCTAGAATGGATTTCTCAAGCAGATAGCTGAGACCGATGTAGAAATGTTAATTTTTGTAGCTAAAGAAGCCAGTCACAGATACCTATTAAATAGATGTACTGCTTCTGAGCAACAGCTGGTGGGGAGTGATGACTTTTGCTTGGCACTATGTATCTTATCTATGTATATTAATGTTATTTTCTGCACATTTTTCAAATCCCTTAATAAAGTGGAAACTATAGAAGATCTTGGTGACAACTGTGTTGCTTAGCCTATGTTTCTTCTAGCTGCCAAGGACAGGAAAAGTGGAATAAAGAGCTGCTAGTAAAACAATTTCCAGGACGGATGATTTTCTTGCTTGTATAATGGCTCGCTTCAATTTAATGTTAGTTACTAATGAATGCTTGGCATAAGGGACTAGTGCCTTGATTTATATTTCCTTATGATGTCCTTTTGGCAATTGTCCAGGGTTTTTTTTTGTTTGTTTTTTTGTTTTTTTTTCCTTAGTACTTCATTGATTAATGTAAGGATGCAAATTGGTAAGCCTTAGTATCAAGAAGTCAGAAATTCTGGATTTGGTGTATCCAGTTTGCATATGTAAATTTGTATTCCTGAAATGCATCATCCTTTTGAAAGGCAGCCTTGCTAAGTCTATATATTTATGAATGTTAAATAACATGGAGACAAAGCTCATGACTTTATAGCCTGATGGGAACTTGGTGATTAAAGTAGGAATTAAACCATTTAATTATTTTTTAAGCATATGAAGTAACTTTCTAAAATTTATAGTATTTACATTTTATATAAAGAATTAATATTCTGAACATTGACATAGCAAAGTATGAATTAGTGTGACTTTAAAAAAAATTATTAAAGACACTCTTTAAGATCTCTTTTTCCACTTCCATCAGCCTATGAGATCCTGACTTATTTTATATAATTCATCTTAGAATTACCATGTGGCTATAACTCTCTAAAAATTCATTCTTTCTTTTATCTGAAGATTCCTCTTCCAAAAGATTTAAACAGTACTATATGCCAGAGATTGACACAAATATCTTTCCTCTTTACAAATAGCTGTTGCTGCTGTTATTACAAATTCCAGCACAGCATAGGAAAAAATACCCTCTATCACAATGATCCTTACTCCCAGTCCCATGGGAATAAAACCTAAACTGAGCTGGGATGATGCTGCCATTAGGGACCACACTCTCAAAAAGACAAAAATGGTGTGCTCTTCAGGAGTTATGCAAAATGAAGAAGCTGTAGACATTTTATGTACAGTCCCACATGTGTGTTTGTGCAGTCAAGGGGACAGCTGGTGAGGGAGATGCCTGCTTAGGCTGGAAAAGAATTCTGATATTAATATTTAAAAGAAAATATAACAGCACAACCAGGGCAACAGTAAAGTTACAGGACAATTTTACATGATGATTTCCTTGGCAATGAGGCCTGAGCACAGAGGAGTCTGTGTCTGTGGATGCAGAAGTAGGATATGTACTCTTACATGCCTTGACTCTTCATGGTTTTGGTTTTGTTTTCAGATTTTATGCTAATTGTGGCACATATAGAACGATTTTAACATACAACGTAAGAATTTTTATTTGTCTGAATTATAATACACCATATGCGAATGCATCTGTTCTTCACTGTGTTACATTTATTATTTGTACTATGGTGGGGCCTCAAGTTTCCACCTCAGATCAGAGTTCCAACTTGCTAGGCAATGCACAAACACATAATGGGAAACACGCTGCCTTGAGAAATTCTGTCTAAATTGAGAAAAACAACTCAGGGTGGGAAAGGAAAACAGAGCTAGAGTACCATTCCATGGTAGCTTTACCTCATCTAAACTGAAGTTCAGGAGTCCTACACCTCCAATCAAGACCTCCAGTTGCCCATTCGGTGGCTTAGACTGGCTCACAGCTTGAGTAACTGCATCCCAGCAAGGAGAATAATAGGATCAATCTGAAATTAATCATCTCTTTTTGGTAAGGTTAGTTTAGCAGCATTAGCTCCCTGAAGTGACTCATGGTGCAGCAATATGAGCACCTATGCTGGCACGAGGGGCCATGGTGAGACGGCAGAAGCACAATAGCCTGGCCTAGGTTGGTATAACCTTCTATGTAAGCTCACATGTGGGGAAGCTGCACCTGTCCCATCACTACAAGCTCAGTGCTAAGTAGGAGAAAGCAATGTGCAGTGTCACAGCCCCCTGCCACCACATCGCTCTCTGCACCATGCCCCTTGTTCTGCAGTGCTGCAAACCTCACCTGTCCTAACCGCCTGGTGACAGCAAAGCACTCTAGGAAGGATCCTGCAGCCAGGATCAGGCCCTTGTCTACAAGAACAAGTAGGGTACCCAGAACTGGACAGGTCAGGCACAGAGTAAATTCTCTGGTACATGCTAGCAAGCAGAGTATGTGCAGAAACCTGACTTGTTCCATTCCTTCTCCGCTATGTATACATGTGTACATGCCCACACACACACGTTCGTATGTGCCCACACAATGGTACAGAGGCTGGAGAGTGGCATATGATGGTCAGCATTTCTGGATCTTCAGAGCAGAAACTCAAGGCTCCTGTGTCTATGATGAGTTCACCAGGCCATGGTCAGTAGATACCATTTATGAACCCTTTGATCTTAAGTGCTATGTTACTAACAAATGGTGTGCATTACATATGTTCATGCCACAGAAAGCAATGAGAATGGTTTCCATCCTCAGATCTGTGTGTGCTTTCTGCTCCTTTCATTTTCAATTTGCGCTCTTGTTTTTAAAGGTCCACTGGGGCATGCTTCATCTCAACATTTGGTTTCTTTCTTTGTCCTCCTACTGCAATCTGTTACCTCTTCTTATCTAGCGTTATCCCTTTCTTTATTCCTTTACATGGTCTTGCATCATTGCTGCTGCTACTAGGAACAAGCTGTTTGCCTTCAAAGGCATATATTTATCCTTTTTTTTTTTTTTTTTAATTCTCATTTTAAAACACATGTTTTTCCTGTATTTACAATGCAAAATTGTTCTGTCCTTCTCTGCTATGGGCCATGAAGAATGCTTGCTTTAATTTACCCTACATGCTGTGCTGTTGCATTCTTCTTGTCTGTAATTTATGCCACATACTGTGCACTCCCTTGTATTATACAACATAAAGTTGCCAGATGGATGAGTGCAATGCATGCTTTAAAATGAAGGCTTTAAGGCAACTGCTGAATCCAAAGCTGCAGAACAAGTCAACACCAAAAATGAAAGAGCATTTGAAAATATACCCAAATGGGTCAGTAGTTACTATGTGGAGCTAACATTCTGAGAAACAGTTGGTAATTAGCATATCTTGCTATTAACTTTTCCTTGAGATTTATTTTTTCCTGCTTGCTTTTCATGGTGTATGATGGAAAAAGATGGAGCCAATAACAGGGCATTAATGGGAAAGAATGACATCTCATACTAAACCAGAAGCAGTCACTTTTCACAATGAATTGGTGTTCAGCCCTTGGAGATTTGTTTGGCTGTGGTTAGGGGGTCAGTTTGGCACTGCTGTGCGGGAATCTGTAGAAGATATTCAGTGTATGGGGTTTTGATTGTCTTGACTCCTTTTCCTTTTTTCCTCCTCCCTTTTCTTTTCCCATTACCTTTTCCTTTCCTATATTATATAACCCTAGGTTTTATTTTACCCTGTCTGGGCTGGATAACTGAGGAGCTCTAGCTCTCAGCACTACTTTACACATTGCATGCTTCCCATGGCAAATGTTATCACAGCAGCTGCATAGACCTCATCTTCCATCTCCCTGTCCCATTAACAGAGGACTATATCCAGATGCTGATAAGCAAAATTTGCTCTGCTATTGCTGCCTTAGGACACACTATGTGAGACTTGGCTGTGTCCATTGCAGTCCAGCTTGTGCCTGGAGAAAGCTGGTGTGGCCATAGAAGGGTCCTGCACTAACCAGTCCTATCATCCACCTTGGACTTACATGCAATAATTCGTGGGGGAAGCAGGAATATCCTGAGTGAAATCTTGGCTCTGTGGAAGTCACCAGAAACTCTGCAAATGTTGGCTGTGAAATAAGACTTTTTCCCTGCTGATATGCTCAGGGAGGCCGTGGTCGCTGACACCAGCAAGAAGCAAGGTAGCTTGCTCTGCCAGCGCTCCAGTAGAAGGAAAGGTTAAGAGTATCCGTGCATTTCAGGTGGGCTATTGGAAACCAGTATGGGATTGCTAAACAGATGGTGTCACACTAAGCTTCAGCACTACCACTCCCTGAGATGAGTGTTTTCAAAGAAAAACATGAGGATGGGTAGAAAAATATGGTTGAATGTGACAAAATCTTACTGTGTTATGGAAGGGCCAGTGGGAAGAAGGGACATGTGGAAAGAATCTCTCTATATAGTAAAATGAAGGGATAGCACATCTATGCTAGCTAGCACCGGTAACAGCAGTGAAGATGTACTAGCATGGCTTTTAACACACTGTTCACAACAAGAACGTAAGTTCTTATCATTATACTCTGGTGGCTGCCTGTGCTGAAGCGTGCATGACCTCATCTTGATGCTCTTGCAACCTGAAGTAGCTAGCTCAAGCTACAATAGCCATTCTAGTGCACGCTGCAGTAACATCTTAGCAAGCAAGGTGCTGAATGGAGCAAGAATGAGAAATTGTCAAGAGGAGATGGATTCTCTAAATGTAGACCAAAATTCATCTGTGAGTTCACAGATAAGAAGTGAAGATGCAGGACCATGATTTGTCTTCTGCCTTATCTGTCCCCTTTGATACTAAGATTGAAGCTGATAAATGGATATATTGCATCACCTATAGCTAGACTATGTTTTTCAAATGGTCCCCGTTGTCCCACCTGGTGTAGCCTCAATTGCTTTAACTATGAAATTGGCACCAGAAGGATGAGAAATGAAAACCAATCGTATTGCTTATGATCATAACCCTATACTCAGTACTGGGAGGCCACACCTTGAGTACTGTGTTCAGTTCTGGGCCCCTCACCACAAGAAAGACATTAAGTTACTGGGGTGAGTTCAGAGAAGGGCAACCCAGCTGGTGAAGGGTCTGGAGAACAAAGCCTGTGAGGAGAGCCTGAGGGAACTGGGATTGTTTAGTTTGGAGAAGAGGAGGCTGAGGGGGGACATTCTTGCTCTCTACAACTACCTGAAAGGAGGTTTTAGTGAGGTGGGTGTGACTCTTCTCTCAAGTAAATAATGACAGGACTAGAGGATATGGACTGAAGTTGCACTAGGGGAGGCTTAGATTGGATATTAGGAAGAATTTCTTTACTGAAAGAGTAGTCAGGTTCTGGAACAGACTGCCCAGAGAAGTGGTGGAGACACCATCGCTGGAGGTAATCCAAAAATGTATAGATAAGGCACTTCAGGACATGCTTTAATTGGGATGATGAGGTGGTTTGGATTTTTGTGGGGG
>JAAGNO010025538.1:5549-39219 GCA_033439905.1 Ceryle rudis | reverse complement strand
GGGAGGGGGGAGGATGGGGTATGTTGTTGTTGGTTTTGTTTGTTTGTTGACGGTTGGAAACAGGGATCTTAGAGGTCTTTTCCAACCATGACAATTCTGTGATTCTGTTAAGAGAGTAAGTCTAGCAGAATGGGGTAGGATTGATGCTGTGAACACTTTCTGTTCTCCCCTATGCTGAGTGATATACATGCAGTATCTTGTAAGGACACAGAGGTGCTTGGAGATATTTCAAGATGATTTCATTATCATTTACATTCAAATGTTTTAATTGTAAGTCATAGACCAGAGCTCACTAAGATAGGTATTTGACATTTCAAGTTTCCTTCTCAATTATTTTTTTGTTTTAATTTCTTCACCGCTCTGAATGGTGATGGATTATGGTTTTGCTGGAGATTATTTAAAAAAAAAAAAAAAAAAAAAAATCTTGTCTCCAGTAGAATGAATTTCCTACTGACACTAAATTTGCAGTGTAATGGAACTGATAAATATATTTCACACTTAGATTAACATGCCTTAATCAGGTTATAGGACTGAAAGTAAGTAACAAGAACATCTAAAATAGCTGCTGATATTTTCCTTTACATTCCATAAGGCTTGACTTTTTGATAATCAACCCATTTCTCCCGTGCATTCTCATGTACTTAAGTTGGACACAATCCAGGAATTGATTAACTGTGCTTTGCAGCACTTGGTAAGTTTCTTTTTCTTCTAGAGGAAAAAAAGAAACTCAAAAAAGAGAAACTTAAGTGTGATAGTGCCTGAAAAAGAGTATTACATCATGGGGCCTGAAAATAACTAATATGTGCCTGTTTGTCATGAGTATGTTTCCCCTTTCTGTATGACAGCCATTAGATGAGATGTGCCAGTGCAGCCAGCACAGTTGCTTCTTCTCTAAGGATATATATGCATGTTTGTGGCATATATTTAATTTCTGTTTAGGGCTTAGTCTCCATCACTACCTAACTTCCAGTTGCAACTAAATCCTGTTATTTGGGAACTGGATGCTTCTGGACTGATTTATTAGTGAACCTCTGATGCTAGTCTCACACCACAGTGTTTCAAGAGTAAGAAATCAGAGCAATGTTTTCCAAACTCAAATTTAAAATCTCATTTTCTGAGCCTCTCAGAACAGCTTTCTTTACTGCCTATCACAGTCAAAAATCAAAGAGCACACTGGAAGATCCCAGACACTCAAAGAGCAGAGGACAGAGCCTTCTCCTTGCAGCTCTTAGCTCCCTTCACAAGGCCTGATCTGACATCTTATGCAATGTTTTGCTTCTCTGTTGTAGTGGTCTGAGAACTATGTATCTCCTTCAAGCTTTTCATTCCTTTGGCTTGGGTGTTTGCAGTGTCATCAAGAAGGCTTGAGGCTGATACGTTAATTCTCATACCACTAGGACGCAGTTTTCAAGAGAGAAATCTGTCATATGATGAGAGGAGGAAGGACACATACTGGCTTATTCAAGATGAAAAACTTCTGTTTACATGACTAAGACTTAGTCACATACCTGGGACAGAGTTCTGTATTGGCCTTAAAACTGATGTGAAGGGAACATCCTTAGTTTTGCCAGGGGTGGGAGTTCAGTGCATTTTTCAGGGATGAAATTCTGAAGAACAGAGAAGGTCAGTTCAACCTTGTGGTTGTGGTTACGGATGAGCAAGAAAGCTTATATTACACTGGAGGATAGCTCCTTTAGTCACAGGAGCCTGTAGTGCACTCTAAATCCTTTATAAATAAATACAAGCACTTTGTGTTTTTATGGCAATAAGCAAACCGGCAAGACACAATGATTAGGTTGTTCTTATTTAGCTTTTCTGATGATAAAGTTCTTTATTCATTTCCCAAGATCACAGCTACGTAGTAGTCTGTAAACAGAACAACCAGGCATTTTTCACAAGTGTAATGCAGTAGTTTTTCAGCAGAGCTCTCCTCCTTCCTCACAGTTTTAAATGATAAGCATCAAGGAAAAGAGAAAGAGTTAATTACATTTGTGTTTAATCACTCCAACAGCTCATTCCAAGTCTGTTGTATTGCTTTGGATGTCTGGCTGAATTCAGCAAAAGAATTGGTTTACTTCATAAGCAACCCATATACCATGCACAGCATTGCTTGGACATGGATCTCTGCAGTTTTTTCCTGAGAACTTTCCTATTTCAGACATGTGAATGCTGATGGCTGAGATTCTTTGCTGTGCTGCTCCTGGTTGACCCTGGGATCAGCTGCACTTTTGATTATCCCTGCTGCTTTCAAAACCCATCCTTGTACCACAGTTGACACTGCAGTTCTGTCTCCTGAAATGCCTGCTCACAGAAATCTCCAGATGTGGTTTACAGCTCCTCCCTGCCACTCATGTGCCCCCAGTGTTTTGCTGGCCAATGCTGGTTGACTGTATGTGCTTGCTCAGCATCACTGGGTCCATCCAAACCTCCCCGGGTTCCTCAAAAAGCTTCTTCTAAATTGTTGCAGGAGCATCATCCTTTCACTGAAGCCCTATTAGCTCAGTAATAGGACATTTCCCACTGCTTTACCTGGTATCTGCTTTCATTAAGTAATATTAAAGTTTTCACTAGTAATATAACAAGAAGTATATAAAAGCCCAAAGTCAGTAATGCTCCTACTGATTCATGCCACCAGTTGTAAGAAAGAACTGAATCAGATTTTTAATCTTTATTAGCCAGCTGATTAAGTACAAAATTACTTTCTGAGAGTGAGAGCAGATGCGCAAGATACATTTACCATGCACTCATGTTTCAAATGGCACATCTTATTAGGTGGCATTTACAAAAACACATAGCTGTATAATGTTGAAATGATGGGACAGACCTTTAATAAATCATGTGCTAAAAAGGCCTTTTGTAAAGAGAAGCTGCACATCAGGCATATTCTTATTATTACTTAAACCTAACGTCAACCGAGAGGGAAAATTCTTGTTGCCAACTGACAGACTGCAGCACTGTACTAACAGGAAGGCTATTTTAGTTCTGAATCGGGAACTGGATTACTTATTCAAACAGTAGTATTCAAGAAAACTGCAAAACTGTGTTCTTGTTCCATTTGCAGTCTGTTTCTAACTGTATCCTTTGCGCTGCACCATTTCAATGTATAGAGCATTTGCTGTATACACACACACAGCACCTTGGTTTCTGAAATTAGTTTCCCTGAACTTCTGGCTGGTTTGAACAACCATGACTCGTTTCCCATACATCTATTTCAATAACATCTCAGCAGCTGACAGCAGGCAGCTTGGACCCAGCTCCACATCAGCCTTCAGAACAGCTGCTGGGTATGCTCGCCATGGATATTACAGTTTAGGTTCATGTTACTGAACTACAGATACCTGCAGTGATTTGCATGTGCTTTCATGCATTTTCATCCCTGGGTGTTCTGAAGTCCCTAGGAGATGTGCTAACAACTTCCTAATGAGTGCTATGTCTTTATCTGCCAGTAGATATCCCTCCTTTTGTGGAGAATGAAGTATTCAGCTGTTGAAGAAAATCCATTTACTAAAGAAATAGTGAGTAAAAAATATTGCAATAGCACTTAAGATAATCAATAGAGAAATAATGCAGATGATGCTTTGAAAGGTGAATGTTAAGGATTCTTTAGTCATCTAAGCTGCAGTCACTGGGGCAGAAAGCCTCCTGAGGTATCTTGATGTGAGGGTATGGAGTGTGAGTCTTCTTTAAACCTCTTAAAACTGAGAAGGAGACAGCCAGTTCTTCCCAACTGCTGGAGAGCTGGAGGTACTTTCTCTCCATAGGGAGGATAGATATATTCTTCCACATTGAATAGCAATAGAAAAAATTCCCTCCATGTTTCACAACATATTCCAGGGAAGACTACTGTCATGTGAATTTCAGTATCTCAAGGACAATTGCTGCTGCTCATAGAGAGACTCAATATCATGAAAATTATTTGCTTGAAGAGTCCACAGATGCCCATCTAAAGCCCTTATCAGCCTCCCACTGCCCTGCCTTGTGAACACAACCGCCTTTGGAGGAAAGTTCTGCTGCACTTAAATGAAAATTGACATGCACAGTACTTGTTCAGACAAACTATGAGCACATATGACTCAACATTTCCCTACTTTGTTTTGCCTGCTAAGCAGCCATCAGCATTTACATCACAACTGATCATAAAAGAGCAAAAACGACATAGCAGTTCAAGGCTTGTGCCTTGTGAGCTACTACAGGAAATTTGCAGTCCTCCCCCAGACTCTCCACCTTAATGTCCTCACTTTGAATATTCAATGGAGAAAATATTCTCAAGGCTCTACATTTCTTGCCTGTGACTTTTTCTCCATTCAGTGATATCCTTTGGCTTCCCAGTGCTTACTCTTGGAGTTTTGTGTGGAACAACAAACATGATGATCTGTTGTGAAGGGCAGACTATACAAACCAAAAAAAGAGTTTATAAAACTTAAAACAACCTAGACAGAAACCTCAATGCACAGGCACAAAGGCTGTGCCTTTCTTGCTTATTCAGGCTGACCCAAAAGCTCCGACTACAGTGTCACTCCGTAGCCAGGTAGCACTGGATATAAAGAAGCATGGTGAAATGTTGCATCAAATTAGCTTTAACTGCAGCAGTTTACCTCGGTCAGCTATGCAACCCTGAGTGCATTTCACCTTGTTTTTGTCCTGTCTCCTAGAACCATCCTACACAATGAACTGCAGCCACAGCATGACAAGACCACAATAAAGCTGAGATCTGAGAGCCTACCATAGCTTTTTACAGTGCTAGAGATGGCCCTGAAGAATGCTCTACCCTCCTTTGTGAGTACAGATTACCACTGCTCTCTTCATTTTGGGGGAAAAAAAGTTTCACTGGCAAACAAAACCTAAGCAATTTGGATGCAAACACAATTTGAAATGGCAGGGTATGAGGGACTGATTTGCAACCACAGCCACAAGGAGCCCTGCCTGCATTTCATACTGTGCAGTACAAATGGTCTGATGGCAATCCTTCAACATTGCAGTGATCTTCAAAAAATTCCTTTCTCATTTCTTTTCCTCCTTCTGCTTCTCAATACATTTTAAAATAAGTTGTTACAGTTTGAAGGGTCTTTTTGTTTCTTGTCTCAGAAGAAAGGAAAAGGTTGTTTGTGCTTTACAATCTCAAGGGCTCAAAGCATGTTTTTCGTCAAAAGTTTCACTTGAGAGAAGATCTTACAGGTGCTGGGATTTAAAGGCACATACTATACAGGACTTGAGTCCTAGCTATTCTGGGCAGATGTTCCCCAGCTTCATCCTGTCCCACAGTACATGTGCATTAGTGGTGCTTGGGTGGATAAATATGTGCACGCCCACACCCACACAACTGGAGCATTGCACTTGATTTTTCTGAAAGCACCCAATTTGTCAAGGAACCCAGGAGAAGTAGACAGAAGTGCCAGCATCTTGCTATAAACATCAGCTGGGGAGGGAAAGAGAAATTCCAGTCATAAATGAGAAATCCCAGCAGCAGCTTAATTTCCTGTCTGATGACAATAATTAAGTACTTTCAGAGTATGCCTCTGCAGGGAAGGCACAAGAGAAATATTAGAAGGGGCAGAAAGCATCAGACCTGAAAGCAGAGAAATAGACATCTATGAACCTGTAGGTGCACTACAAGCCCCTGCTATGTTAAAAGTTGTGTTGTAGTCCATGCCAATGTTAAAACTGTGACTTAGAAAACCTTGTTTGGTGGTTACCTATTTTTGGAGGCGGCTGTCTCAGGTAAGCTCCAACATTTCTCAGACTGTCCGTGCCCACCTCCTTCCTGCCTTCCATTCCAGCCAGGAGTCAGCGTCCCTCTCTCCCAGAGTGGCAGGTTGAGTGGGTAACCCCTGAGTGTACTCCCTACCATCTCTCTCTGGTGCAGAAGCACAATGTTAGGGAGCTACTGAACAGAACAGGAAAAAAAAATGCTAAGATCCTGTCCTTGACTTCAGTGACTATGAGCGGTAGACTAATTCTACTGGTGACAATGCAATTCTGCTGATGTGCTACCGTACATTTTTCCTAAAGGAACAAAACTAGTTAATTAAATATGCAGAAAAGGCAATTCACTCATTTTTCATCACAAATGATCCCTGGCTGTATGAATATCTTTTGGGTAAAAGCCACAAAAGAAAGAAAGAAGTTTGTGCGTTGGCAACACTTCAGTATTCCATCCCTGGTTTTGCTGCTTTTTCTTTTCCTCTGAACAGCCAAATTTTAGCATTTTCATTTTCTTTAAATAATCCTTCTTGCTGTTGGGACAACTCCCTTTTAAGGCCATATTTTTTCTCAGAGGGAATGTTGACTGCATTTATAAACACCCACTTCCTTGGGTTTATAATAGTAACAGCAACATAACCTGAACTATAGTTTCAGTAACATGCAACAATCACATTGAGACTACCAGCTTTTTCAGAAATACTTCGGAAGTGTTGGCAATGCCACCGTGGGTTTTATTTGCTATCCTCACAAAGTCTTTGAAAACCTCCCATCTTTCTTCTTCCTTCTTTGAAAGTAAAACCCCATGCTTCTTCCAGCTCTAAAATGCATAGTGAATTTGGATGGGGCAGTAAACACTGAAGCAGGAAAATGCCATCCTCTTTATAAATTTAGGAATTTTAGGCAGGTGTAAACTGTGATCATAGTTTCCAAGAACTACAGTGAAGACCAAATTTCACCATATGTGTTATTCTGCTCAAAATATCCACTTTAACTCCAGGGAAGGTTGCAAAAATGCCTAATGACTTTTCATCTGTTAGACTGCCATCCCTTGTGTAACTTACCATAATCTGGTTAATCAGCTTGGTACTTTGGAAAAAGATCTGGTGTAATAGGGTAAAAATAATTTCTACTTCTAAAGTATGCACTGCAGCTAAGAAAAAGTCCAAAAAGATTAGACACGTGAGCTTGCAGCCTCCAGAAGTATCACTGACTTCCAAATATACCCTGCACTAACATGCCATCAGCACTGAGCCAAGGAATGATACGGGTGTCTGATCTTTACTGGCCTCACTAGTGACTGAAGTTATGTCAACCTTTCCAGACATGCAGATTTGGAATTGCTACCTCGTATTTAAGCTAGTGCCTATTTGTGTCACCTCTCAGTATTTCACTCTATGACCCCCACTTTGCCTGGAGTCTGATATGTATCTTCAGTGCAGTACCAGCTGAGCAGACCCTAAAGGCCTGATGCTGAACCTGTTCACATGGTCATAAATTAGGAGCAACTCCATGGCTGATGCTGATACCAAAACACTCAAGCCTGGACTCGGGTTCTTCATACCTACTGCGCAGTTTCTAAGTGGATGACTGGGAGGCTAAATGTAAAATGATCTACCCCACCTCCCTGGAAAACAAAACAAAACAGAGCATAAGAAACCCCAAACAAAGCCCCAACACATTGAATGTGTAGGGATGGGAGGAGAAGGAGGGGGGGGAACAACCTTGCTAAAAACAAAACCATCTTGTGCCAAATGAGTTGTCATGGCTTTACTATAACATTCCCACAAAGAGAACAGAATTTTCTTTATTGTGAAATCTTCATTGTGAGCCTTGCTGCTCCTGGGAAAAGTCATATGTCAGAATAGAACAGTGTTTCCAAATATGACTAGTCTGAGCAGATAAACAATGAATGTCAACACAGCATTGAAGGAAGTCTCTATCTGTGGTTAAATACATTTCTGAAGGAGTTTGTATTCTTGTTCTGGTAGTACTACACATCATGAATACCTATAGAGGTGCTTGCCTTTGTACTACAGATCCTACTGAACTCCAATTAGAATTCCTGAGATCCCAGTTATTGGCAGCCAAAGAATCAGCTGTTTTTGAGAACATCCTGCAGCATTATCTGCTGAGTTCAAAACTTTGTATTACATTTACTCAAGACTCTGTGGTGCTTAAGAAAATGACAAAATTAGGGACATGCTTAAGGACATGGTTTAGTGCTGACCTGCCAGTACTGGGTTAAGTTAGACTTCATGGTCTTAAAGGTCTCCTGCAATCAAAACAATTCTACGATTCTGTGAATATTCTTATTCACTTTTTCTTTTTTACCTGATTAAAAAGCTGATGAATTTTCAGGTTCAATCTTTTATACCTCCCAATTGTTGGGGACTTTTTTGGGGTGGGTAGGTGTGTTCTACTCCCACTTTGGTTGTTCTAGGGCAGGGAGTAATAAAGTTCAGAGGACCATGAAGAAGTATAAGAAAGATTCCAGTTCTGTGCCCTTTCTCAATACAAACACCGGGACCAAGCTCATCTCATCCTTCAACAGAAGTGAAACCAAAATGTACTATCACGAGGAGGTCCTTGAGAAGCAAAACATCATTGCAACAGTCCTTCTGCTAGGCCTACTGCACCCAATACCTCTATAAAGCAACATTCCTAGCCGTCTTGGGGAGCAGGTTTTTTCTACCTCAAGCCACCCTCTATTTCAGTTGTGTATGTTTTGACTACCCAATCACAGCTGCGTTTCTACTCTTTGGATGTATGAACTTACATTTCTTTGCAGCAAAGCAAGGTTCTTTTATTAAAGAAATGCATCCCTCTGCAGACAAGCAGTCTAAAACTTAGGGGTCAGAGCAATCTGCAGGTAATAAGTCTGGGTCTCCCACTTCTTTGCGTTATATTCTAATTTATATAGGCTGTGGCAGTAAAGGCAAGAACTCTCTCTTCTGACCAGCATTCCAAAGCCTTCCAAAACTCAAATTCTCTCCTCTGCTGTCCAACTTCTCCTAAACATAGACAAGACACCCTCACTTTTGGTTCTCCACAGGTTTTGTATAAATGCCATCCTCCCCTCAGAGCTAAGAAGCCACTCAAGAGATGCAGCATTTCAGAGACTTCCACTCCAGCCGGATTTTCACTTGGGGAAGGAGGAGAGGAAAAAGACTGGTCCTTAATTTCACTATGTCTCAACTCCCCATCAGTAAAACAGGGACATTACAAGGCAGATGAAGATCACCCACACTTAGAACGCATTCTGGACAGCAACTTTATTTTGTGGTCCTGCAACACAGCAGAAGCCTGGATCCAAGAGAGCACATTAAATCACACTGTCCTTGTTGTTAGGGAAGAACTGAAGGGAATTTGGCCACTGGAAAGGTTTTGTTTTTCATGACACTCTTAAACACAAAGAAACCCAGAACCTTGGCAGTCTATTCCATCATGTAAATCCACATCTTTCTAAATTACCAGAAAGTTCACTTGAGGTAAAAATCCTCTATGAAAATTTGGCTTCTGAAACACTTTCTAACCAGTACCTCAAATCCTTTTTTTCATCATTATCCACAATAGGTGAAGAAAAAAATGGGGTACCACTAGTCTTTGAGAACAGCATAAAACTTTCAGGGGAGTAATAACAAGACCAATGGGATATACACTGCATAATTAACATGCTTTATTTCTTGGGAAGCTACAGTGACTACCATGCTGCTGCCACATACAGCAACTATCCCTGGGCTTCAGTTATATCTCTCTTGCTGTGTCAGGTAAGCCACAGACTGTTAACCAAGTGTGATTGAAATGCCTGTACTCATTTAGTTTCATAACTTAATGTGCTTTAGCCTATAAGCTGATAGCTCCATCTAGCAAGTGAACCAACTCTGCACAAAAGAGCACCCACAATGTATGACACAGCACACCGGTATACGCTGTACCGATACCTGAGAACAGCTAAACATCTATCAGCAGGAAAGTCACACCCCTTGGGAAGCTGTCAGACCCAAGACTAACTGCATGGGAGAAAGGATTAAGAACCTTCTGCAAAGCACAGAGATAGGCTGTTCAACAGGTACAACTTACTTTTACATCTTTAGCTAGCTAATAGATCTGTAAGTAAACAGAGGGAGACATCAGGAAGGGTTGTCACAATTCCTAATCCTACAGCTCGTGAGTCAGTTCTCTGGTAACCATGACAAACACCACCGCTGTGCTTTGCAGCAGTTGTCAGGGCTTACAGAAGTTGACAAAAGGTGGTAGCAGGTATGTTTATTTTTACACTTATGGGAAAGGCTACAGCTAGACAGTTGAGGTATCCTTGGCTGTGCTGATGTGATTTTAATGTATTTATGTGGATATTTTGCAAAGACTGCAATTATCCAGTTATCTCAGTGCTCTGTGTAAGTCTACAAGACAGACTTTTCTGTTTATGTATTACCCAAATGAACTTCATAAAAAAGAAAAGGCACACTGAAGGAAAGTAATGGCAGCTCCTGGTCTCAGTATCCATGACATGCTGTTCAGCTGCCAATATGCTTCTCAAAACAGGCAGAGCTCACCTGCCTAGACTATAAGATCAACCTGGAAACAAGCACAGGCAAACAGAGGAAGAATAATACCCAAAGGGTCTGGTATATCACATAGGTTTAGTGGAACAGTATACTGAATATCTAGAGGTGAGGGAAGGGAATGTATAGAACCTTCCTTCTATGAGATAAAACAGATTAAAAGAGTGTTTCCTATACTCTTCAACCCTTGTCCTCAGATCTGTCCAATGCTCGCACCTCCCTAAAACCCTCAGCACCTACCCATTCAGGTATTGGTTGGCCAGCCTTAGGGCACAGGAAAACTACCTACCTAAAGATTCAGCCTAGGTCCCTTCAGAAACCTGCACTTCAATCAAAACTAAGTTTTAAAGAGACACATTATCACTATAATGAACATTATAAGTGTGCTCCCTGCAATATACCTCTCTTTCTGGAATTAGTGTGCAAGTTTTTCATAAAAAAAACCAGTTTTCTTGGAGACAGAATCAGAGATTCACCATATTATGATTCTGCAAGTGTCTTTAGATGGGAGAATTAACACCTACAGAAGGCAAAATGATTGACTTGAATCATGGCACCACTACCTTTCAGGAGCTTGACAGACACTAATTTTGGAAAGGTGTTTTGCATGAAAGACCAGCATTCAGAGCACATGGAAAATCGGGTCTGTGCGGGTGTTACTTAACAACCTACAGAACAAAACTTTAAAAGCAGCTAGAAAAATTACCAACTTAAACAGATAAAGTTTGTTCATGTGTAGGAGCAGCAACTGTTCTTCGAGCCTTTAAAGTAAAACTCACTGCTGTGTACACAGCCACTATTAGCCAAGCAATGGTGTGCCACTTCCTTAAAATAAAAAGCAGTCCTCTCGTCTCATAAAAAAAATCAGCGTCTTTAAGCTACTACAAGAAGCCACATGGCAAGCAAAAAATGTCAATATTAAATGGATCTCAAGGTTTTTTTACTTTTTTGCTTTTATGACTAGCCAGCTAGCCACAGACAGGAGAGAGTCAGAAGTTGTGGGGCTCTCCAATGCCAAGGACCACTTAAGCTCACCACATGTAGAGCTTTGTTTTGCATACGCACAACACCAAGGTCTAGCTTTCTAGTTTATTGTAAACACCAATGTGTCACAGTACAAAAACCCCCATGGACAGATAAATCCTACAAATGCTGTAGCACTGTAAGCACTTCTATGCTACAGAACTCATGTTATGACCCTTTGTGAAAGGCCTAGGCAGATAATGCAGAGTTCCCAGGGCTGTCGGTCTTGCCTGAAACACCGCTTCAGAAGACCAATTTTCACTGCTGACTGAGGGGAGCATTTACAGAGTAAAAATGTACACGCACATCAACATCATTCAAGCCAGACACCAAAGTCCATTTTTAAGAGGGTGCTTCTAGTGAAAATCCCAGATGTGTTCGTGCCTTTGGAAAACTGCTTGTTCATGCTGAGGGAAAGAGGTGCCTGCCAGAAGGTTTCCAAAAGACTGCTCAAAAACTCTCAACACCTTCTTTCTGCCCTGCCCTTCCATAGGTAGCTCCTCAGAGAAATCCTTTGTGCTAAGCAGAGCTGAGAAGACAGCCACAGCCCAGCCAGCCTTCATCAACCAAACAGCCCCAGAAAGCAGTTGTGCTCAAGACACAGAATCTGCTTAGTTATTCAGGACAGCAAGAGAGGTCTGCCCACATGACAGTTTTTTATAGTTTAATGGTAAGCTACCTGCCCAATGGTTGGAGCTCTCCCTTTAGGAATGGCTGTTCATACTTTTGGGCAATTAAAACAGAATAGTGTTTTATTTAAAGCATGGTTTTGGCTTTTGGTTCCCACCTAATCTCATGTTTTAAATTCTTACTGCCCTTTTAGAAACTTAGCAACTCCAGTGTTGTGGGATTGGGTTTTTAAGAAACTTACAGAACGTATTTCTTACTACCATGTACTGATAGGGAAGCACATGTTATAAGTGCACCAAGGTCAGAGTAGATGTCATCCTTTCAGTCCTTTGAATTTTGATTTGCATAGAAAGAATAAACATAGACAAAAAACCACATCTCAGAGTTGAGATATTGACCACAGAATAGAGAAACAGTAGGCAGTGAAGCTTTTCTAATAGTTATCTGGAATCAGAAAGGAAAAATATTGTTCTTCCTGGTATTTAGATTTAAATAGATATCCAAGTCAATTCTAAAAGACAGACAGAACTGGAAGAAATATCAGTGTGGGAAAGTATTACATAAACTGAGACACAACAGAAAATACAAAACGATGAAAGTACTGTGATCTTCTCCATTCTACTAGTCCAAACAGATCCACTGCCACTGTTTTCCGAGTTCCCATTATTTGCTCAGTTAATTGTGCAGGAAAAAAAAAAATAAAAGAGCAAGTCTGAATGCCAAACTCCAATCTCTGCCTTTTGGAGTAGGGATACAGGCGAGTTATTTAGCAGTTGTTTTCACCATTTACTGCCTTGACCTGACTTCAGAGTTGCTGGGATAAGAGGGACAGCTCAGGCCAGGCAAGGGTGTCTCGCTTTCCCTTCTGAGAAACAGCACATACCCTAGTCAGTCCTTGTACTCATGAGCATCACAGAATGGAAGCACCATAAAAATATGGCCAAGGTTACTATTGGGAGTGAAAGTTCAAAGACAACGGAAACTGAGAATCCCACTAAGGTTGAACACAAGTGACCGTGATGTCACAGGATCCAGTTTCTTCCATTAAAGCTGAAGGAGGACTTCAGGCTGCTGTTAGAAGCAGTTTAATCAGAAGCAGCAATGGTACTCTCAGTAGGGGAGAGGAAAAAGTAGGCATTTATTTATGTCAGTTTCACTGAAAGCCCTATAGATGATAGAGTAAAAAAAAATATTTAAAAAAAGTCACTTCTCAGTAGGAGTACCCACCACTTTTACGTGCTTCTATTAGCCACCTGGACACTGAAAAATAAACCAAGAACCTCAGAATAAGGTAACAGAGGAGGGTGTGTGCTTTTTTTTTTTGAAAGGTGTCTGTATAGAAAAGCAAGTAGCATGACAGAAAAATAAGAGGAACCAGAAGTACCTGCCCACAAAGGGGATTTCAACATCCTAAGTTTAACTGAAACAGAGGGGGAAGTGAAACTGAGTAAGAGAGGGCTCAAACATTATTAATTTAACCTGCTTTTGAATTGCTTTATGGTGTTTGCTGTATAAACAGTTGGTGTAGACCTACCTTATTCTGACATGAATGCTTAAAAGCTGAGTTGAGCTACAAACAGGAACAAAGCAATGTTATAAAAACTGTTGGTATCTTCATACTGTTGAAGCTAAATGAGCCACTGAAACATTGCAGAGTAATAATATTGCCATTTTTATGACTATTGTGCATACGCTGGTCAAGACTTGTGAGGCTACATGGAATGGAGCATCAGTAACAGCACTGAGAAAGTGCCACTTAATATAAGAAAAGGACTTGGCTATATCTAAGTCTTTACCAATTTTGCAAAGTCAGATCTGGATGCCAACAGACTGACATTGAGGAAAACAATGTACAAAGCAGAGGACAAACATTTGTTCAACCTCTACAAGTGGCTTTCAAAGCTATACAGGCAACCCACAGTTATTTCAATGGAAAGTGATTATTTGCACCAACTGTTTGCTGTAGGCAATTGGCTGTACATTTTTACTTAATGTAGAGATGTGTGAATGCGTATTTCTTGAGCACAGGCAGGCTAATGCAAGTATCATGGGTCTGTCTACACTAGACATTGTAAAAAAAAAAAATAGCTTATATTGCCTAGGTCCTAGAAGACTTGGTGCAAGCCTAGTTGGATAGAGTACACAGGAAAAGACACACTGTTCTTTGCACAAGTAGTTTTATTTGTTTTAACAAATGCATAGTTTAACAGCATCACTCCCTTGGAACAATTCTGCCTCCTAAGTATTGCCCATCCAGGGGACAGGTTCTGGACGCCTGCTGATCTAAAGCCACCTGTGTATAGTCCAGACGGACACACTTAGCCAAATCATACATTCCTTCACTCTGCATGGCCATCACAACTTTCCCAACTTCCACTGTGGAAATGTACAGCGGTTGCAAATGAAGGGTTAACAGTACAGCCATACACCGTACAAGCTTCCCCATTTACTACTATGACTGTAGTCCAGGTCTGAAAGGACAACAGTCCCCTGCTATTCCAGGCCTAACCTTCTCAAATTGAAACTGCCTGTTTTGTCATTGCATGGCTGGACACAGTGCACAAATGAAGCACATGAGTTTTGGCACTGTTCGAGAAACAAGAAATCCAAGCAACTCAAGACATTATCTTATTCATCCCCAATTATTTCCAGGCACTTACTGTGTATAAGCCATGCTTATACACAGTAGCACTTCTTGGAAAAAAAAAGTTAGACATATAAATAGCTCCCCCACTACTCTCTTCAAGAACTCCCTGACTGTACAGCACACACATATATAGCTCTCCATCTGAAGCCAAAAAGAGGAGTGAAGCATCATTACCAAAGCAAACTAATGGTTACACAGGCAGCAGTCACTGGCTTCTGCCTGATGCTACTCACATATCTGAACATTTCAATCTGTTCAACTCTTTTTCCCCTCCTTAACTAGCTTCGGATCCACCCCGGTTCCAAGCTCTAGTTGACACCAGCTAGATCCCTTGTGGGAGAACAGAGGGGGAGGCAATTGCATTGTCTTCCTCAGAGATATAATGAAAGTCACTTGCCAAAAAAAAAACAAAAAAAAAAAACACAAAAACAAACTGTCCAAACCGTAGATAACCTTCCACTTTGTATTTCCAGGCAGCTGGAAACCCAGCAGACAATGTAGCTGTTGCTTAACACACACAGAAATCTACATTGTATGCCAGGTTCATGCCCCAAACCTGGACAGTCTTCCCATACAACCAATAAAAAACAGCTGTGTACGTAACAGTTCACAGTACATTTCCTCCCCCAACATACAGTAGTCTTGCTATCAGCCAAGGTGCCTGTTTCAATACCTATCTTTTACAGGACAGGTTAAAGATTCTTCATTGAAAAGAGTGAAGTCCAACTATCTTCTTAGCTCAAATTTGCATGTATTCTCATCACTTTTAATTACTATGAGCCCCAACACTAGGCTACAGAAAAAACTGTTGCTTTAAAATACACATCAGAGGTATTTAATCTGTTTCTCTCTGAAGTAGATCCAAGAGATATTCAATCCTTTATTTGGGGCCACACCTCAGACGTTAACTTGTTAGCACTGTGAACTTGCTCTGCACCCAGGAGAGAAGATAAAAATCCAACAAAAGGTCTAGATAGAAGATATGAGATGTCATCAGAGACCCAGTAGCCAGATGTAGCTGCTGATTGTGAAAACAGAATCTACACTGACTACTGAGCGATTGATGGGCAACTACAGGTTCTGAGTTGACCGATCCACAGCATTAATCCAACACGACCTGCAGAAACAATTAAAAAAAAAAAATCAGTATATGAAACAGCTCTGTAGAGATGCCTTCTTAAAGAAATAATTTTCTATAGTTGGTATTACACAGATTTCTTGTAGACAATAAGCAGAAAAGTGTGTTGCCAGAACAGAGTCACCTCAGGTATGCAGTCATTAGCTTTTATAATTAACAAGTTCTCACAGTGTTCCTGTATCTTTATTCTGAAATAACCTGTTTCACCCCCATGTATTAGTAAAGACCTGTTCCCAAAAGTAGATAATAAGAAATGCTCAGACATGTGAAGCAGAATAATAGCAGAGCCAAAGTCACCTTAAGTTTCTCCTTAATCCTCAAACAATATTGTCCAAGAAGCTGTGAGTTATTGAAAAATAAGCTGCTCTTACCCACTCAGAAAAGGCATTCAGTAAATAAAAGTAAACTTAAAGGCACAGAGGTAATCCTGAAAGGTGGAAACATACCCCACACATTGCAGTGAGAAAAAATACAGCTACTACGTAATTTAGCAGAGATGAGGGTTGCTGCTTAGAGTTCACTTCAATTAGAAATCAGTGCAACATTTTGAGTCCGCATAAAAACTCCCATTCACAGATATTTTAAATCCTTTCATCTCTGGCGTCAAACAAAGAAATCCCAGATCAGGAACTGCTACAGCATTGTGAAGCACATCCGAGAAAAATCCCAGTGGATACATGCCTAGTTTGGCCTTCCAACAATGACTAAAATACACTCGAGGTAACTCCCTGAAGTCTTTGAGTAAGCGTCAAGATTTACACTGCAGAAATAAGTCAGCATCAGCCAAGACAAACAAAACATGGACATCAAGTTAGAACTGCTCATTAAGTATTTCAAGTATTTGTTTAAGTAAAACATTTGTTTGGCAACTGGCAAAACTTTCAACTTTAGTGACAGAGTATTTTAACACTGTCACTGGCCTGACCAGTGTTTTCTTTAAACAGAGACATAATGGTTCTACATTTAATAGTTGGACTCTTCTCCAGCCTAAATGGTTCTGTGATTCTGTAAGAGACTAAGAGCATTTTAATGTATTTAATTTAGAGTAGCTTTACCACTAATATTTTATTAGATTATAGCAATAATATCAGCAATTAAAGACTGGTCTATTGGAAATTATCTAACTGGAACACCTTGCTGTCAAATACTTCTGGGAAAAATTGGCTGCTGTTGTGCCCCCATTGTAAGAGAATCACAAGAGGTACACACACACCCTGCTGAACTTTTCCATTATACATTTTCACAAAGAACACTTACTAAGCACGAATCAACATTAATTATTTAATCCCTATACAGTACCTGTACTAACTTCTGAGACCTGTGCAACTGACAGTAGTTTGCCAGGAGCGAGCATGTTAACACTGAAACATGAGAGCAGCAGCACTGGCTGGAAAATTAATACTGGCATTTCTCTGCTAGAACTCACCTCGGTGATTTGCACAATTCATTCACTGCAACCTGTCTGCTTCTCCCTCCTTTTGTAGGCAACATTTTTACTCCTCTTCCCTGCCTTCAATCCTCCTCAAGATAAGCCAGCATAACCCTCTACTGTATTGCCACCATGCTTCAGCCCAGAGCCATCAATCCCCAACCCCAGTGCAAGCAACACTCCCAGCTTCCCTTTCAGTCAGTACCTAGCCAGCATGCAGGAGGCAAGGGTTATCCTATCCTATCCCATACAGGGATAGAGTTTTTTCACCACAAGCAACTCTGGCTTGTGGCCACTCAGGGAATCCAGAGAGAATATCTCCCTTCTAATCCTCAGACAGGCTCTGGAATAAGACTGAGAAAGGACAGTCATTGTGTCTTCAAGGAGAGGCCAAGAGGCTCAGACAACAAATTTACAAAACTCTTGATGCTACAAATGTTATTTTTAAATCAGATTTTTTTTTTTTTAATTTTAATTAAAACACTTCCGATTTATTACATTATCAACTATTCAGTCAGTTGTTAGTTTTAGCCACACCACTCGTAACAATAAGAGGAGCAAGTGATGTTCAGGGAGGAGCAGAGCCTTGAACCCAGACAGAACCCCCTCTCTAAAGCAGGCCATGCTGAGGTGCAGCTACTTGAGGATTATTTCTTAAATACTCCCAGACCAACAAAGTAGCAGGGTGTGCATGTGCACCTGCTACAGAATAAGGTCAAACCCTCCAGAAGATGAAGGGTTCATCACCTCAAGTTCAGAGCTCCGGCAGGAAAGGGAGGTGGTTTGTGAACACTTCAGAGATGCAGGACCTCCCTTTCATGTATGTATCATGAAGTCTCAAGCAGTACCATAAGTTTGGGCCATAGCTCCCCAGATCCAGTTGAGCAGTGCCTGCTTTTGATATCTGTGCAGACAGGAGTCTTACAGCTTCATGAAAGCAAGACATGCCAAGCTACTGAGAAAAACCAAAAAAAACCCAAACAAACAAAAAAAACCCCAAAACCAAAAAACACAACCAAACAAAAAAAAAACCACAAAACCAAGCAAACAACAAAACAATGAACCTCCATCTGTCATCTATAAAATTAATAGGTGAAGCTTTTGACACTGGAACTGCACCACTATGAAGGCTTACTGTCAAAAATGCAAGAGCGCATCACCACCAGATCAAGTAAAAAAAAAAAAATCAGAAAAGATCTACTGGACACACGTTGCGCATCAAATACAAAAGCAGGTAACTAGAACACTTGTGATTCACTTCCTAACAGACTCCTACCCTTACTTGCCAAATCAAGATATGTTTAATATGATTGATCTTTAAGCAGATCAATCAAGTCAAGAAAGGTAATTGATAAATACACCATTGTACTTCTTCCAGTTTGAACAGAGCCAATAATTAACTCAATTTTTTAATCGAAGACCTAGCTGCTGAACTGACAGGAAAGAACAAACTGGTCCTCATCAACCAGCTTTGCTGTAGGAGAGAATCACATCATAGGCTATTAAGTTATAAGGATAGGGGTGACACTGACAAGTATTAAAATACGTAATGAAAAAGCAGAATAGCTAGTCAGTACAAAATCCAAGGAAGGTGGGGAAGGAAGAAGGGAAATATCAACTACTTGGGTGGTTCATCCCACGAAGTTACTGAATTTGGTAAAAATTTTGTTCTGAGCAGTGCTGCACAGCTGTCAAGTAAACTGAACACAAAGAAATAGGTGCCATTTACTAGTTTGCTTAGAATACATATTGTGATATTTATAAATGGGGCAGGGGGATCCTTTCAATAAAGTCATTACCTGAATGTTGTCTACAGTAACTTCCCAAACAGAAATCAAGCAGCACCTCTGCAAGTTCAGAGCTGACAGATTTAATAAAGCCATCACCAGAAACAGCCAAAACGCTTGTATTTCAATGCACTGGCACTGCAGTTGAAGAAATATTTCACCATGCTTAATGCACAATACAGTGGAATGTCAGTATTTACCAAGCATGCCAAAAACTTCTAATTACCTAATATGAACTTAGGCAAAGAGCCATTATGTCTTAAGTTCTGAATTCAGTAAAACAGATCAGTGCATTGTTTCAATGAAGTAGGCATAGACTTTATAAAGGAAATGCATAATTGTGGAGTTCAGCTATGCATTGCAATATGTGCTACTTAATGAATTGGGAAAGTTAACCAAGGCAGTATTTTTTTTTTATTGCCCACAGTAATGATATGGAAGGTGAAACCAACATTAAATACAGGTGTCTAATTAAAACACATTCTTACGCACATGAATTCCTCTGCAGTTACATAATTACACCAGAGCCAGGATATCTCTGCAGCAAAGCATGTTTTCAGTGATCCCAGCTCCTGCATACCTCAGACCCTGTGACTGTAGTGGTCAAACCCATTCAGACCAGCTGATGATCACTTGACTCTCTGCACTATTTATACATTACTCCATTAAATGAAGCTTCTGATTAGGCTGAATAGATTTATTAAAATCCTGCCCAAGACATTTTTTTAAATTGCTTTGCCAGAGAACACTAGTATGAGCAAGCCTAGGGAGGTACAGAGTTGGCACAGCCTTCTAAAACAACTTCCTAAAGGCAAAACCACTTGCATTCTAAGAGGCCAACTAACTAGCTTGTTTTTAAAACTTAATTACTGATAAATGCAAACGCAGTTACCTTTAACCAGGAACTATTTTTGAGTTAATGTCACAGACATGGTCTTTGAAGAATTTGATACAAATAAATAAGAAACTGGGTTAGTTGTAAAAACCCATAATGGATACTGTAATTATTTTTTGACACACAAAAAAGCCCTACAGATTAAAAATAAGTTACATGAGATCCAGAAGTGGATCTCATAAGTTACATAGAAGTAAAATGTTTCATCTGGACTTAAGCAAAGTGCTCACTGAAATTGATGGAATAATGAGTAACCTGAGCTTACAACTTTGAGGAGTGGCACAAAGCTTCCGTGGAAGAGTAGAAGCATGAGTTAAGGTTCCTATGTCAGAGGCTTCTGTATGCTAAGAAGTAATAAACTTCCTTTCTACAATGCCTGCATCAGGACCACACTGTTCTGCAAGCAAGTAGCATTCAGTTGTCAGCTGTTGGCAAGTGCCGATACCCCAGTGTGTTTTAACTATCCACTGGATGGTAATTTAGTATGAGAAACTGAATTAACTTATTTGCCAAATCACAATTTTATTAGCAGGAAGGAAATTATATAAAAGGCAGCAAACAGTTTCTGTTTAGGTCCATGGTGTTAAAACACCTTGCCAGAAGAGTCCAGCTAGGTTATTTACAAAATGTATGGAAGGCAGCTTTCTGCACAGTAATGGTATTACATGAACACCTACAGCTATATCTGCTTGTATGAACACCAAACTAGTGTTTCTAAGCATAAGGCAGAGTTACAGTGCAGGAGACTGCCAAGGTAGAAAAGAGGCAGGAAGGGAAAGTGAAAAACAACACACTCCCTCCCAAACCATGTGCCCCAGGGTTGCTCTCTTTAAGGGAGACCTACCCAGGGCATGAGTCACAGACTGTCAGCAGCCCCCATATCTGTGTCATAGGTTTGCCAGACTTACAGCACAGATACTACAGGCACACATCAGGGTATAGCACATATACGGAAGAGGCCCACCCAGCCATTTAAGAGGCAAACGGTGCTCACAGCATATCAGTGTTGTTGTAGTAGAGATGCTAAGCAAGATTCAACAAGTGTCAAAGAATTATTTATCAGATCTTTAGCAAGCTTAATTTCCTTTTTCTAAACAGCATGCAAGTACCTTACAACAGCACACCACCCCCCCCACCCCCGTATGCCAAATATTAAGTATCTGACTAGCAATCCAACTGAAATATGGGTAGAAACTAAATGGGTTAAGGATAAAATACTGTATTTTTAGTACAGATATAATTCAGCTGAGATTAAGACTACCTAGTACTAAATACTGATGCCAGCTGAAGTTACTCAAACAAGCCTCTCTCAATACCCCTACAGCACATACTCTTTGATGGCTGGGCTCTGAAAGCCCTATGTCCTTACTGTGCAATTCAATTCAAGTTACCATGCAGTTTAAGCTTTCATAGTACCCAGTCTATGTGGAAAATTGGGACCCTCATCTTTAGTAACACTGTCAGTTATTCATGCCAGATACCTAGGTGCAGTGAATATCCAGGAAAGAAGTTATCAATGCGAAACAGCAACCTAACAAATAAGTGAAAACACGCCAGGCATGAGATCCAGAAGTTGGCTAACAAGCTGAGTGGCAACAATTCCTAAGACTTAATTCCCAGCACTGACAGTGTGATCCTTCTGTATACTCCTCAAGGACCTACTTTAAAAGGCAATTACTCTTCCGGGTCCAGTTAGTACTTCAGAGAAGAGCATTCGTATGTTACACGAACTTTGTGATAAGGCTCTTGATTATTCAATTATGGAGATGATGCTACAAAACTACCTGGTCCTGTATCATGCCCTAATATGCAATAGGAGGGTGGTGAATATAAATGTTTACTTTCCTGTTCCTCATACTCACTTAATTGCCATCCTGTGAGGTGAACTCAACTGACGGAGGTAAACACCACCCTCCCACCCCCCACTTTGACCCAAATGAAATACAAATTTTACATTTATGCTGTGAACTTAAACTGTTTCTGATCACCTTACTTTACTATAGGGAAAATAACTCTGCCCCCCCAAGCAGACCTGAGTAAGCTAGGGAAAGTAATTACAATGACTACCTAGACATGAGTTTTAAACCACTTAGTTGTAAGCCTACAGGATGGGGAACCTGAACAACAGGCATGTTTTGGGCATTGGTTTGCCTTATGACTCAGAAGGATTCACTTTCTACCTCCAAGACATGCAGTACCTTAAAGCCCTTCCTTCCCCTGGTAAATGCTAGAATCATCCCACCAAAGAAGGGAACAAGCCCACCCAAAGCATCACACCTGTTATCTTACACAACAGCAAGCTTTACTCTGGAAACACAAGAGGCAAGTTACACACATGAGTAAGGTCTGAGTGTTGCACTATCCACATATAAATAAAAAGCAGAGTCTACAACTTTAATGAAAATATACATCTTAAGTAGTGTTAAGGTGGGTATTAAAAAAAAAATCATTAGGGAACATTAAAGCCGTCAGACACCTGAAAATCTGAACATAATGCCCAGATTACAGTACAGATGCAGTTAAAGTCTCCAGAAAACTTGAAATTAAACCAGAATTGGTACTCTAGATAAGTGCTCTCCAAATTATTTAAAAGATTAAGCACCTCAACAAGAAACTATAAGGATCACAATTCTTTAAGTGTTATTCCTTAAGTGTTAAGAAATCTTTACAGGAAAAATCTGAAATCCAGGGACATTTTATCTTGCCTGAAGACTATCACATGACAACAGCATGCTACTATGCCACAGAGACCAATGTGTATGTTTACACCATAGCTCACATGACTTTGCTTCCTTTAGACCATAAATGGTGAAGAGAAATATGCCCAGCAGAAAAGCAACAAGTACAATGTACAAAGCAGCTTCCCAAAATATACATCTATTCTACAGAACCGGGGCTAATATTTACTGACATTAAATCTGCATAAAGTAACACACTCCATCAAGTCACATGCAAGTTACAAACACCAATTCACAGAAGTCTAGATAGGCAATATTCTATATTTAACTTAAGAAAAAGCAGAACAGTGCTGTGTATGGATCAGTGCCATCAATACCAATAAATGCTTTTAGAGATACTAAATTTCTTACTCCGAACTGGCACTCCCAGGCATACTGTGGAAGAAGTCACAAAGCTCCAGCTTTACAAGTTAACCAGCAGGGGAGTTTTAAATACATAGAGGACCCAGGGTCCATAGGGAAATAGGGGAGATCAATGGGATACTGAAGAAAAACCACAAAGACACAAACTTAAGTCAAAAAGTACATGCAACCATATTGTAGTAAGAGGATTGAACTTCTACTTTAACCCCTTCTCAAAAAGGGAAATACAGAACCTGGGAAAGATGACTGAACTTCTGTAAATACTTCATGTGAGTGATATAATTACCATGAAACAGAATAGAGGCAGCATCAGCTGCAGAAGCATCTTATCCCACAGTAGGTTCAATCTCTAGGCTGTTTTACCCACTCAGAATCTTGCCAAGATTATCTTCTAATTCTTCTATAACATGAACTGCTTTTAGACCATTTCCAAGAGGGGGGAAAAAAAAGGACAAAAATTGGCCAAGGGCTGTTATTGTGTCAAATCTAAACTGGAAAGAACCAAAAGCTACCTCATTTGATTGTCCAATTCATTGGGATGACATACCTCAAGAATCTCAGGAATACTCAGAGGTTCAAAAGCATAACCATGACAGACAAATGGGAAGCAGTATTGTCCTTCACTAATGTGATCTTAGATTGAAGGCAGAAAATTTACTCAGGGCAGGCAGAGACTACAGTGACAGGAGTTCACAATACTGAGAAAACAATAAGGACTAGCATACCAGTGGGTTTGAAGGAGGACTCAAAGGGAAATTCTGAATAGTATGCAATATCAGTAATATCTAATCTTGTATGGATTACTTATAGGTTCTGGTTATCACAAACCACCAGACTACAGCAATCACAAACTGGTCTTGGTTTTGAACTGCGTGTTAAGCAATATCTACTACCAAAACTTTGAGATAAACACTCCACTACAACAGTGTGCAGTGGTGGACAGTGATTAAACACAGTCTTCAATTTCAGAAGCAATTCTTGGAAGAGTTATGAACACTGCACTACAACAGCAGGCCTTAACTGGAGCATCTCATGACGACTCCCAGTCTGGTCCAATTAAGCACTACTGCAAGGGTGCATGTAGTGCTCATGATATACACAGAAAGAATTTCAGTCTCTAAGTGGAGAACTCTACCAAGACAACATTATTCCTGGTTCCTAACACATACTTAATAAAAAAATCCAAACTGTGACTACAGGCTATGTTATAGGTATAGCCTGTGTTTCTATACCACAACCTGAACCTCCATCAAATTCAATTTACTGTAATTTACTCACTAGCCGTTGTTAAATTCAGCTGCTTAATAGGACATCTTATCTTAAATGCAAATATTGTCTGTTCCTACTTTAAGAACACCATTGCAGAGCATGAACAACTCCTAGGTAGTCCACTGGAAAGTTTTATGATTTCTGTGTGATTGTTGCTTTTTTATTCCAAGTATTTTTAAGTATTCAAGTACTGCATTATTCATGCTACACTAAACAAGAAAGCCTTTTTGAATCAGGCCTACTCCAACTGAGTAAGTTCCTACGCAAAAGGGTTCTTTCATTACCAAAGATAGAGCATGAAGAAATGATGGTAAGTACACACCAAAGGCAGAGTTTTAAAGACCAAACATCCGAGCAAAACAGCAAAGATGACCAACCAAACCAAAAACTTTTTGTGCATCTAAACACTACAAGCATTTCAAAAGAACAAAATTCAAAACTAACAAGTATAAATTAGCAAGCGGAGGATACAGACCAACCATTTTGCATGTGCATTTGCGTCAGTGTTGTGAATGAAGACTGTCCTTCAGAACAGAGATGGTTTAACAAGTGAGGTGGTCTTCATCACTCTCCAGCTGCAAGACATACTGACATAAGTATGTCAGTACTCATTTTGTTTGTTTAAAAAAGCAAAAATTTTCAATAATAATCTCTAATAAGCACAGAAGACAAGTGGCAGAGAGTTCTATATTCATTCACCGTGAAGTACTTCAACCAAAAGCAAGGTTACCTGTAGAAGGAAAGTTACATTCGCTGCAAAATAAATGGCACAAAGAGTCAGGAATGCATCAGATCTATTACTACAATTAAATTTTATCTCTGAAGCAAAACCTTTAGAACTAGATTCCTATTACAGGTCACGATGACACTTAGAAAACTTTAACATGGTTATATTAAATTCAGACCTTGCACATTATTCTTTCAGCCTTAGTATCAGATGAAGAAAAAGGAAAAAGTTATCTTTGCATTATAATAGCAGTTTAAAATTCTAACTACTGTCATAGCATATTTTAAAAACACCAAGAAGATTTGTCCTGATAAACCGTTTGGTAAAGTCTAGATACTCCTCATATTTTATAATGCACAGCATTAACACAGGAAGCACTATCAAACAGCCAGTTTCATTAATCCTCACTGTTTTCTAAAGGTGACGGGGGAAGCTCAAACAAAACATGCACCTGAACACTTCTGATAAGCAGCAAGGACAACAAGCATTCTAACTTTCCATTCTATGTCTGTAATGGCATGATCAGCTTCAGTCTTAAGTCTTACTTTTTTTTTTTTTCCACTCTCCGCCCATAGGAGATTCACAACTATACTGTGAACATGTACAATACGGCAGGAAACAATCCCTTTTTCCTGTCAAAAAACATAAGAAAGGCTGAATGCCTTGCTAATAAAGCAGACTTACTCATTTACAACCTTTAGAGTTAAGGATAATGCAGCTTTTCCATTCAAATTGTTTGCTACCTATACAGCACTCTTAGCACTGTATACAATGCACACATTTCCAGATAAGAGACCTCGGAGTTATATTTTCCAGAACACGTTCAAAACATTTTTCCCCATCATCAGCATAGTAGCATTTTCTTCTAAATGAAGTTGTTGCTGCTTGGAGACTTGCTTCACCATCCCACTGTAGTAGCCTTCTAAATGCTCCCAGGGGAAACCTCTCCCTTTCGCTGGCAGAATGCCTCATGCAGCATCACTGGGTAACCCATGGGGAAATCCAGTGCACTATACAAATACAAACATCAGCACAA
Source organism: Ceryle rudis (assembly GCA_033439905.1). Classification (NCBI taxonomy): domain Eukaryota; kingdom Metazoa; phylum Chordata; class Aves; order Coraciiformes; family Cerylidae; genus Ceryle; species Ceryle rudis. The sequence continues at coordinate 13,269 of JAAGNO010025538.1, read as the reverse complement.
GATAACAATTAGATGGCAGAGTTGCACATATCAATAAACTAGAGCAAGTGTATTAAAGCAGTCATTTCGGAGAGAACAGCATTCAGAGCCTAGATCCCAGTATTTCTGTAGCTTGCATAATGTGTACGTAACCATGAGTGGTATACGTACAAAAAAAAAAATCCACTGTGTTAAGTCAAGAAGACTATGGTAAAGTTGATTAAAAATAAGCCATTCTAAATAGGCAAAAATTCAGAGTATGAGAACAAGCATCTTCTGTGAAAGTAATCCATCTGACATCTCAAAGAGAGACGTCCTTTTAATAATTGATGCTTTCAAGAGAACTTACCCAGCTAAAGCTATTTATTAAATCCTAGGAGGTGCAGTACGAGTGAAGTATTTTGTATGACATCTTGCCATAATAACTGGGAAATAACACTACAAGTTCTAGTGGGTTTAACTGTTCTCAGTATTACCTAAGTGTGATGAACAATTAGATGTGGCCTAAAATTTGTCAGAAGCTGTTTCTAACTGCATGTCTAGCTGAGCTACCACCAACAGGGTGGTGAATCAGTTGTACACAGACACATCATTAGAAATTCTCTTGAAAAATAACTGGGCATTTCATCTCAAGGCAAGTGCAAACTGTGAGGGAAGACACAGACTGAACCAAACAAGCATTCCCATCCAGCACTGCTCGATTTCTGTTAGTGGCAGGACAGAAGAGTTCAAAGTTCACTTTCACAGTTGATGTGGGTTTCCTTTAAGATGCCTGGAAAATGACTGTGTTGACCACATCCACATTCTGAAATACTTTTTTTGAGAACTCCTAACGAAGATTCAGCCAAAGGAACAGGAACTGACTCATTTGTACAGTACCCATCCACTGCATAGTCACTCTCAGATGTGTGCCCGAGATGCACACGGGCAGGGATAGAGCAGTCAAAATCCACACTGTATTTGAGAGACTTCACTTGGAGATTTTGTATTGACACACAAGTGGTCTGCACAAAGGTCACAATGCTTCTTTATCACTACAGCCTGCCACTCACTGTCAGCTCTACTATTTCTGTTTCTGAACAGAAACTTTAGGCATGGAACTGAAGAATGCAAGCTGAGCTCAAAGCCATGAGCTCTCCACAGTGTATTTTACTATTTGCAACTCAAACTGTCCATGAACAAAGCGATAACGAAAAATAAGCATATCAACCCATGTGTAGAATAAAAAGCCACAAATAAGTGTATCATTTCAAATGGACTTGACTGTACATACAGTGTGTGAATCAACACATTCCTAATTATGTTTTACTGCAAAAGAAAACAGTTCTGAAAGTGAAACTTGAAGGATCCTACAAATCATTCCAAAATTTCCAATTCATTTGGCAATCTTCAGTGCACAAGAAAATAGCATGCAATGAAGGAGACTGTGCAGGACATGTATACTACCAAGTATGACCTTGCAGCTGTTAGCTATGTATAGACTTGCAGAAAGCAGGCATCCCATTTAAAAGTCGGCTTTCTATAAAATAGGTGTGCCACTAACCATTGTTTAAACCCACCGAAACTGCACTGAATCATTTCCCTGAATAGCATCACAATGAAGTGGGTGTGGTGTTTTTAAAATCAAGGTGTCTGCTAAGCAAGTTCTTTTAACAATTTCTGCTTATCAGCACATCCCAAAAGCATAAGACGTACCTCCTAAATTCCATTAAAATTGCACTTATAAAGACAAGATGCCAAAAGAAGCAGTTCTGCATCAAACAAATTAGAGAAGGTAAATGCTGGATTCCAGGAATCTGGAATTTGGTCTAACAACAGAACTACACTGCTCAGAATATCCATTATAACTTTCAGTGCTCATATCTAACAGGGCTTCTGAATGTAACTCTTTAAAAAAAGGTGAACCTGACATCCCAGGAATAGCTTTCCCAATGGTATTGGCTCTTCAAACTGTCATAAAGAAGTAACTTTATCTACAGTGTAGAAGTGTTTTGGTTCCTTACCCCCCCCCCCCCGAAATATTTGACCAGGCTTCCCTGCCGGTATATAGGCATTTTTTAATTGATGTGTACTTACGTGGTATTGAATTGCATACTGCTCCACCACCACAGAATTACATGCTCTTAACCTCAGCCCAGAAGTTAGAAAGTTCCAGTAGGCAAATTTATCAGGCAGCAAAAGTATACCAAAAGTGCTAAAACCCAAACAGGTCATAATCTCTAAGATACTCATTATCAAGGCACATTCTGGCTACAACATGCACATCTCTGAGCAGAAACTCCTGGGGAAAACACAACACCCAGCTTGTCAATGCAGCGGTTTTTCCCCTCAGTACCAGATCAGATAATCTAGCAGATGTTTTCTGTGCCTAACAGGAGAGCAAGACATGCCATGGTACTTCACAGTTAAGAGGCAATTAGAGAATTTTTTTTTTTTTATTCAAACATCATGCCACCTTCTGTACTCATTTTCTAGTATATGATCCATATATCTTTTTCAGACGATTTTTTTCTATGTAACAGTGCTACTAAGATACATCATTTCCAAGAAAGATACCTCTAGATAGGATGACAGTCATAAGAGGTTTCTTTGTGGCATAAGAAACAAGAATGTTTGTGAAATGTATCTCCTACAGTAACCTTGCTGCTATTAGTAATGTAACTACTAGAAGACAAGACATTGCCTTTCACACTCAGATGTGAACCCTTCCCCCCCAACACTTACCTACTGAAAATGACTGAACATAACTAGCAAGGCAGGTGCAACTTAGACCATCATCCGACATCAGCGTATTTTCGCTAAGAGCACTTAAGGATTTCAGAGTCCCAGAAGTTAACCTTCATACAGCCATAAACTAGTTGTGAGAAAGCACTTTGGTTTTCTGAACATGAAGTGAGATTTTTACCTTCTCCAGCTGCTGTATTTAGAAGGTCTTAGTGAAATCTGTTTGATATTCCTCAACTAACAGTTTCTACACAGTTCCAGAGAGGGAAGTCATCACCTAACTAAAGCAGCATCACTATTAAAAGTCAAGCTGCTGCTGCACCTGTTTGATCAAGGGTAGTAATTTTTATGTTCTGTAAGTAAAGATAGAGAGCTTGGCTATCATCAGTCATTTCAACTTCTTAGGCATCTGAGCATCATAAAGTAGAGCTGGACTCCTGGAGCTGACAACAGTGGAGGAGACAAGACAACTAGTAGCATTCAAGTGAACAACTCTCAAAAAAAAAAAAAAACCAGACAAATCACAACTTCCAACAAAAAACTGCCTTTACTAGGCAGCACCGTGGAAACAAACCAGTCACTTCCAGTTCCTCACCCCAGCCACAAGGCACATCCTCTTATCCACTTGCACTAACAGTTACTCCCCATGTGTTAACCACACTGCGCTGCAGCACTGTTTAGCTAGCACCTCCTAACCAAAGGTCAAAAACCTTTTAAGGTTGCTCAGAAACCAGAATACAAATTCCCTTAAGCAAGGATCAGGGCAGTTCCCCAATAAGGCATTTAATATTTTCATAGCCTGTACTACAGAGCTTTTTCTCTCCAAGAGCATTAGTTTGTAACACCTCACCCTCCCTGCATCCTACTCAGACTCCCCCTATATACTGCAAATACTATTACACAACTTACGGGAGTGCTACATTTCCTATAGTTTCTGGAAGAAAGAATAAACATTGAATTTCATCCTCATTCCACAGCTGCCTGTGGGGAGGGAGGCCTCCCATCCACTCCTTCCTTCCCTGAGGAATTTCTGTGGAGGAGCAGAACTCTCCTAGCCCCGGCTCCAGCAGCCTGTGCCACAGCATGCCTTCTTCAGCTGCCACCCACCAAACCCCACTAGGCACAGCAGGCACTTCACCTGCATGTTGTGTGACAAATACCTGCCTGTTCAGGGAGCCTGCATCCTGAAGGCTGGTTTTGCTATTGTTAGAGATAAGTTCGAAGTGCCAATTATTTATTGATGGTAATGTATTTTTTTTATTATTCATTATTCACCAAGGACTACATCAAGTGTAAACTTCTTTTTTGAGGCTCATTAGTAACCACAGTGCAAACTAATTACTACTAGCGCACATAGTCAAGTCATAAACAGTATCCAGCAGAACACTATTCCTCTCATCTATTTATGGAGAAGTCAGTGCTTTATCAAGCACCTACAGAAATACCCTCAAGCTTTTGAAGAGAAAACTTCAACTGATTTAGAGAGAATTAGGCGCTGATAAATGATTAGTGGTACTACAGATGTAGCCATTTATGATGAGCATTTACATATTAGACCTCTCATTAATTCATTCAGAAGCTTAACTAAGGCCACAGGTTTGAGGAGTTAAATATTTGTTGATGCTACATGAGGATCTCTCCCCTGCAAAGGTTATCATCTTACTAACTACTGAATTCAGGTAGATCTTTTCCAACTTGGAAGATTTGCCTAGAAGTTTAGTCTTCCCCTGTGTTAACTAGTTTAAGGAAATAGTTCAAAAAAAGATTCAAATTCTCAATTATTTTAAATTTCCTTAGATGCCTCCTGAAACAATCAGGATGATCAAGTAGCTGATCTCATCATACTACTGAATATTTCACACACACCACTTTTTTTTTTTTCATTCTTTTCCAAATTGCTAGGACACAAACTCCTCTTTTATGCTTGCAGGTGGATACTAGCAAATATCTTCTGTTTTTATACAAAACCAGGAATGTTATCATGTTCATATTCACATGATCATCCCCCATTCAAAGCATTCAAATCCCATTCTGTAAAGCACACCTCCAAATGTCAAACCTTCCTTACCACAATATCATACCTTTTAAATAAGCATGAATTTTAAAGTTAGATTGTGCACAGGCATTATAAAGGTATAAGTCTGTTCATTTAAATATTTTCAGTAGTGTTATTGAGGGTTTTGTTTAATGTCTGGCCCCCCTCCCCAGTACTAACAAAGCAAAACAGGCCCCTCAAAACCATAACTACTCCAAGTATTTTCAGTGAGGATACAGACAACACTTGCTAATAGAAACCATTTCACGTTTATTGCCCAACCACACACTTGTTAAGCAAGGGCAGCAAAAGATTTGTAAAATACAAATATTTAATTATTCCCAAGTCATCCAGATCTGTGATGTTTTCCTTAAGGTGTGAACAGCTGGCTGCAAAATTCAGACCAGATGTTGCTCTTAAAATGAGCACTGATTTATAAACACAGAGTTTCACCATGACCAAGAAGCTACAAAACTACACAGCACTATGCACCTATTTATAGTAGATATTTCTGACAGTGAAGAAAAGTGAAACATCTGGTTCAAAATTATTATGAAACAAATAAATCTCATCACACAAGAACTACAGAGCATAACTTTTCAACAGCACAAGCCCATGTGCAAGAATGAACTCAAGGGGATAGATACTCATGCATGTATTTGGGATAATTATAATAAACTCCCATCTTTAGAATGACCATTAGAAGGCCAACATTTTTAATTCAAGCTGCTGACTTTAATGTCATCATGTAGAGAATAATTCCCATCTGCAGCTTCACTGGGAGAGTTGCATCACTGTCTAGTACTAAAAGCAAGCACATATTGTCACACAAATAGGCATTTGCATATTCAAAATGAGGGGGTTCTTTCCTCCCTCGTCTACAGAGGTCTTTGGAGACAGCGAGAAGTTACCAGTGTGGATGGATGTACTAGTACAGTGTTTGTCTTGACATCCAGCTGTGCCAAAGTCAAATGTTTAAATTTGTGTACACACGACTGAAGTAAAAAGCATCTCTTCTAAGTGTGATCAGTAAGATAGCAGCAAAACCTGCAACAGAACTACTCCAGCCTAGAAAATTTATTTTATTTCTTGAGTGAACATTAGAAGATATCAACCATCATGTTCTTCAACAGAGAAATAAAGCACATTTCAAGAGTAGAGAAGAATCTCAACAGTGGTATACATTTTGTAGGCAAAGTTTTTCCATTTGAGAAACATAATGCCTGCTCAGTATTTCTAGGCAATAATAGTTCTGTCAGATCATCAGTTTCCCTGATTCAATACCCATCTTACAGTATGAGCTGTGCCAATATAGTACAACTTTTTTTTTTTAAAAGAACAGCTACAGTTTCTTCCCTAAACTTACATGCCTGTTATTCAGCTGTTGTATACTACAGTCAAAAATGAAAAATTTTCCTTTAAAAAACATAATAAATCAGACTCTCTAGAAACAGAATAATTTCTAGGAGATTATAGACAGTACTCTTCTGTGAGCCACACCCAGTCCTACCTCTCCCAAACTCTATTTCGGCAACAAGATGATCTGATTCCTTGAGACTTAGGAGGATGTAACAGTGCAAGCATCTCAGCTTGAAAAGGAGGCTTAAACTGTTCTTGGGCAAATAGTCGCAGTTCAAACTTATCACTAATAGTCGGGTTAGGCAGCATCTTCTTTGTTAGGCAAGCCTACAGAAAGTAAGGTTTTTCTGCAGGGTACGGCACAGTATGCCTGCATCAGTTATCTTTAAGAACATGTTATAACTACAGCCATCAGGAGTTGCTTAAAAACAGTCAACCTAACCCTATGGACAGGATGATGGTCCAGAGAACCACTTATGCACCCTATAGTTCTTTCACACCTTTATTTGTAGATCATCACTGCATCACTACCTTCAAAGCCATGAAAAAAAATGCTGTAAGGTTTCTGATGTCAATTCATTCTTAAACTTTGCTTCATCCATCTGATCCACAACAGCAGATTTTCTGTCCTGTGACTGTTGAACTTCTCAAATACTACTATTTGTACCAGTAAATAACTTACTGAAATCTTTACTGCTCATCAGCCCTTATGAGCAACACAAGATATTCACAGAAATGAGTTGATGATGATGCTTTGGCATTATGAACTGAAGCCACTATAATTTATCATGTGTGTAGGAGACAGAAGTATTTAGATATACATTCCACTTCAGTCTGCCCATACAGTAATTTAGGCTTTTTTTTTTTCTACTAAGGATTTTCAGGTAGATATTTAAAGCAATATTAACAGCCTACCACAAAACCATACATCTCTTACACCTGTATTTTGAAATGTTTCCTTTCTCACAAATCTCAAGGACACAAGTAACATCAGTTCAACTTTTCAGCTCTAGCTGTGATAAGTAATTTGTAAGAACAAACCAATCCAGACATAATAACCTGTTCACTCCCCAAGAAAACTATTTCAGCTATATTACACTGCATTTCTAACAGGTACAGAAGAACTATCTGCAGTACTAAAGTTACAGATGGGTGAACAAAGTGTTTCTACATTTATCTAGAATGGCTTCCACAAAGAATACAGTTTACAAACCTCAGCATGGTTAGAATATAAAGGGGAAAAATACCTTGACTGCAGTTCTTTGAGCAGTGGGATAAGTAAACTAAGGGGCAACTTCTTCTTTCCTTTTATACAATAAAAGTAACATATCTTCAGGTATTAGAAACAAGTATCCTTGCCTATTAAAGCATTCCCTAACTCAAGGCTATCTAGAGGTATAACAGCTAACTCCCCAAAAAAACCCAAACAATTCCTGGGCTGGGGAAAGAGTTTACCACCTCTCAGAACATAGTACTACCAAAAGCTATCCCCTACTGCCACATTTTTTTTTTCAAGAACAAAAGCTGGTCCTTAGCTCACAATAAAAGCAAAAGCCAAAACCCATCAACATTCAATCACATCCGTTATAATCCTCAGCAAGACCCCTTAATTTTTAGAGATCC
>JAAGNO010025535.1:0-10299 GCA_033439905.1 Ceryle rudis | reverse complement strand
ATTTTTCTTAATAAAAAAAATCTCTTTATTAATTGATTATTTCAGAAAACAAACAAACAAACCCCCACAAGCAGAACAAAACCTAAATCTTATATTAGATCTACACCTCAAAAGACCAGCAAATCTTAATGCCTCATAGATATTAAGAATTAATCATATCAGAAAATGGTAAATATATACTAATTTCAAAATAGTGAAAATATTTAAAGATGGTACTTAGACAATGCATGACTTCATATAAACAGTAGCAGAATGAACGTTGTATTAAAATCCATCATAAACCTACTTCAAAAGCAGGAAGGTTTCTTTCCATTGTTTGCTAGCCCCTGATTTCTTGCCTTTTGCATCTTTAACAAGAAGGGAACGGTCTGTTCTAGACAAACTGATATTCATTTTTCTCCTTTGTGTCATGCCAGACTCCTTTCAGATGAGAAACTTACATAATTCAGGAGCAATCATAGCTCACTTTATGAAACAGGCTTTACACAAAAAGACTTTAAAATTGTTGTTTGATCTGAATGGTAGAAGGAGAGATATATAGAGAAAGAAATAAATCTTTGTAGAGCTGTAGAGAAAAAAAAAAAAAAAGAAAAACAAAACAAAAGAGAGAACTATCAGACCATACAAATTTGTGCTTCCACCTGGCTAGCCAGGACCTAGAGAAGGTAATGCTATTAGAAAAGTTTAAACTACTGCTGCTGTAATTGCTTTAATATCAAGTTTTCAGATGTCCAACAGCTCCAAGAACAGTGATAAGTGGAGTACAAGCAGATAAGAGGACTACGAACAGATAATGATAGGAAAAAGAAGGAACAATGAAAAACAAAAGACATGCAATAGAGTAGGGAAATTTTGGAGGAAAGAAGAAAAAAATCAAGTGAGTATGGAATCTAATTTTTAAAAAAGCATCTCTGAAATAATGCCACCGAATGGATTTTAAGTTTGTAAGTAATTAATATAATTTTGAAAATTTGATTTAGACTCTGAAGTCAGTTAACCACAAACATGTTTTACAAATATATGCCATATATTTATAAAATCTAAAAGGATTCACAAATAAATGTACACCCCTAACAAAAAGAATAAAGCTACTTTTACTAGCACAAGAGTTCCTCTGTATTGATTGAAATGATGGTATTTAGGCTATAAAAAACCCCACTACAATAACGTATCACACAAAAGGTAATCTATAGTTTGATCAGCATTTGCTCATTTACCTGCATGTTTTACAGCCTCTACAGCTGACTGCATGTCTCCCAAGTAATAGCTATGTGAATTTCTCTGTCGCATCTGCTGAACAATACAGCAGTCATTTCTGATGTTACGATTCAGCTCTGATGACAGGGCTACATTCCCTGCTCCTAATCTGTGCTGTGCGACTAATTTTTAAGAGTAATTTGGATAACCAGACAATATCACACTGTAGTATTTCTTGTATCTCCACAGCATTTTTCTGTTGTTTGCACATTTTTACACTAGAAACTGTGAGTCTATCATCAAAAATCAGGCTAATGTCTGTCTTTTTTTTTTTGTTGTTTTCCATATTATTGATCTTTTCTAATATGACACTTTTTAGTTCATTTTATACTGTTCTACAATTTACTCAATTATTGAAAAGCTAGAACAACAATGCTAAGAAGCTGGAGATCATGTTAAGAATGTTAAGAAGCTGGAGATCTTATTTATTAGTAGAAGGACAATCATATCTCAGTGCTTGGTTCACCTGAGAAAGTAACTTGTACTGCATTCTTTATTTCATTATATACTCAGAAGGTCATGCCATACATATATCTTCACTGTATATCACTGGCATAATCTTTTTTACTTGTTTAATTGCATTCTTCTCAAAGATTTTCTGCCAGCCAAAATCACCTGAGATAAAGGCAGTATTCTAAGTATTGCCTAAGCTACAATATATATATTTCTTTACCTCTAGTAGAGTTGTTTATTCTAGCTCAGCTTGCATGCTTTTTATGTAAAAACCATAATGATAGAGTAATAAAAAGTGAAATGTGACAGTGGCAAAAGAAGACACTAACATTTATGTTTTTTGATATTCTATTGGTAATAAACAACTGGGAACATCAGTAGTTTTCTAATAAGGACACATTTGTGCAGATAATATATATTCTCAACTCCATGACTAAGTTAAATACTGCTCTTCTTAAAATTATGATCTTTAATGTATGCATGATATTTGCTGAGTTTTTTAAAAAACCTAATGGTTAAACAGATGAGTAGTTCAGGGAGCAAGATCCTTAGAAGAATGTCATGTAATTTCATCAATAGATTCTTGATTTTTTCGTATTCTTTTATGGGAGAGATGAGGGAAACAGCTGCAAAGTAACAGATAAATTCATGCATAATGCATTTGGATGAATATTGCTGATGCATATAAAGATAGGAAGGGATTACTAGGAAATAGATCACTGTCTGAAGGATCAAGAAACCTATATTCAAAGTGATTCAAGACTGCTGCTGGACTGCTTTGCAATTTGAAAGTCACTTTCCTTCCCTTCCTTTCAGTATCTCTTGTCATTTGGGCAAGCTTCAGCTGCCTAAGCAAAAGTCATTTGAGACTCCCTAGAGTACTCCTACCAGCTTCCCAAAGGATATGGTTATGACAATATCTGTGAGAAATCTGCCAGTTCCATGCTGTTAGATAAACCAGCATGTCTTAATGGCATTTGTGTTAAGGCAATGGCATTGAGCCTTAGGGCTTTTTTGAGAGTCCTTTGTACTACTACAGCAATTTCTGTAATACACGACAAATGCCAGAACACATTCAAAAGTAATTTTGGCAAGAGATGGTAAAAAAAAAAAAGGACACAGAAAGATTTATAATAAAAAATGGTTTGTTCCAACAAGCATTTGTGCAAAGTAGTTTCCTCTTACTTGTTAATAATACCCTCTGGTCTGAGACACATATCCAAAAAAAAAGGGACATTAAGTCTTTTCTCTCTATATAGAACATTGTAACTTATAGAAATCAAAGTTTTCTGTTCTAGTGGTTTGGCAGAAGAGATGAAACTGGGATTTTGTCTATGTGAAGATTTATTTTTTTTCCCCTGTGATTAATTTGTTTCATGAAATGAAATCAGAACAATTCTTTATGTAGACAAATTCTAAAGTCAGACTTAATAAGTAGTAAGTAATATAACTTGAAAACTGTATTTCTTTTTAAACAGAAATCCTGCCATGTGTGTCTTCACCAGGACCTTATTATTCTAGTATTGCTCATTTTTCCTTCAGGCAGGATTTCATTCAGAAGCTGTTGCTCCTTTTATCAAATAGAAACTGACACCATTCTCTGACTGTATGTTTGAAACAATCCTTTTTTTTTTTTTTTTTTCTATATTGATTCTCCTGTATCCAAAGCAATTGATGTCTTCATCCAACGAATTTACCACAGAAGGAAACTATTATATATCAATATAGACATGCTTCTTTTTTCTTGCCAGGTTCATGTATGTGGCCTTTAAGACTGGGAGAATCATAAAACCAAGCTGAACAGTTCTGCCAGACTAAAGACTTACAAGGTGATGCATCTGGTCTGGGAAAAGACACAGAAACACATGTATTAATGTTTTATAAATCATTATCATATTTTTAACTGGGGACATTTTAAAAATATTTTGAATGTATACATTACGTTTTTGTCTATCAGAAAACCTTTGGAAAAACACACAAACAAACAAACAGACAAAACCACAAGCAAACAAACAAAAAACCAAAACCAAAACCAACAAAAAACAACCAACCAACAACACCACCAACAAAAAACAGAAAAAGAGGCATTTGATTCTGACAGTACACAAATATGGACCAAATGATCATTCCAAAAACATTTATCAGTATTTCTTTGAAAAAGAAGATGTACCATACAATCAGATCAGAGTTGCATTTCCTATTGCATATCTCTGAGACTTGATCTTAAATAAATACAGAAAAAAAATACAGTTTTTCAACAGAGCAACACTTGGAGATTATCTGTTTTAGGGATAACCATGATGCAGTGCTGTATGTTACTTCTCAAACAATTGTAAAGGTAGTTCAGCAGCTGACATATCTTAAAATGTAGTCATTGGCCTTCTTCTATAGCTTTGTTGCTTGAGATTGTCTACATAATCTACCTATATTAGTCTTAATGTTACTGAGCATACTGATTTAATTTCTTTTTTTGAAAAGTGTCTACTTAGTGTCTACTTGTATATTCACAGCACTCTACTACCCTATATATTACACATTACCTTACTTCTTAGTATACGGTGGTGTATCTTTCCAGAACATCTGTCTAAAAGTCCTGTAGATATCATAATGTGAAACTTTAGTCTTCCTCTGTACCTAAGACAGTTAAGATGTTTCTGCAGAAACATTTTGTTCTTCTTCAAAAGAACAAAATGATTGGGTCAAATTATTAAAGCTGAAACTGGTAGGAAATGCACTACTAGCACTTTTAAACTAACATCTAGGAATAACCATCTGTTTCAAACTCCTTTCTGCACTTAGTTATGAAATAAATTTTACTTATATACTAAGTTTTCAGTTCCACAAGGTGCTGTGCTGACAGAAGATTTCTGGGGAGTAGGTTAAGTAAAAAAAGAAAAATCTCTAAAAGACCCCTCAGCTCATGTTCTTGATGTCAGCTGTGGATATTGAAGCTTTCCTTTCCATGGTGTAGTTACACACTGGATGGGCTAGCACAGAAAGCAGGATTGTTCTCATTTTTTTTTTTTTGCAAAAAGAAAATCGAAGAATAGGAGAAACTTAAGTAAACATTGACCACATTAATTCTTAGAACCCTTTCAGCACACAGACTGGAGTTACGTTAGAACATTTTATTCCTTTTATGTTTGTGAACTGTATAATACATGGCATAGCATGATGCTGAATATCATTTATCAAGAATTGAATACCTTTAACACCAGTAGATTTTAGTACTTAAATAGTTAAACTAATCAACACCTCACAAACTCAGGACAAAAGACCACATAATTTTATATGACATGTTTATAGTTGCACTTTTAATGTATACTTTTCAGTGATGGTTTGTCAAACACTGATTACAGACAAAACCAGCTTTTACTGTTCTATTTTTTAGTTATTTTCTTTAAGTTCTAAACTTAAAAAATTTGAGAGCCAAATATTAGTTTTAAACATAAATGGATGATCTGATCAATCTGCATATTTTTTTTGTATTGTTATGTTACTGTCTCAGAGAAATGGCAGATATCCTTTAAGTGTAATCATAGTGTCATAAAAGCATTAAGTGATTAGGACCATGAATTGCTGATGAGAATAGTATGAGATAAAAAAAAGTAAGTTTAATAATGAAGAATACAGAAATGCTAACTGGGGAGGTGGGGAAAGGTCCTTTTAACTGATATTTGAATAGATGCATCAGAAGCAAATAAGAACAGATTCATTATATACACAGGTATCTTCTAATATAAGTGAATTTCTTATGGTGTAGAATTTCCAGTGGTAACTATACAGCAGGAGAAAACCTACAAAGCTAATTCTGCTTTATGGAGAAAGGATCAGGATCCAAACGACATCAGTTCTGCATGTAAGTCACCGAAAGACAAGAAGGAAAGTGTCAGAATCAGAAGACATTCTTTAAAAGTACATTCTGTTGAATCACTGTTTTACTAAAGAGCTGAGAGTACATAGTCTAAGTGAAACCACAGTCAGAGAAATATGAAATTGGTTGCAATAACTTTGTCACTGAAAAAATATCAATACTTCACTCTCAAGATAGAAATGCATACTGAATAGGATTCACAGAATCACAGAATAACAGAATGGTTGAGGTTGGAAGGGACTTCTGGACGCCATCTGGTCCAGCATCCTTGCTAATGCATGGCCACTGTCCTGGTTTGAGCTAGAACAGAACTAATTCTGTTCAGTGATTTTACTTTTCAGCTCAGTCTTTCATAACTAACTGCACAATCTGAGGTAAACAGCAATTTTTCACATTGTCTTCTTCTAGCAGTGGTTAACACCCAGTGTTTAGAGTTAGTACCATGAATTGGTGTGCAGACCGAGGTCACTGCTGGATCTTGTGTACCACATTGGGTGGTGCAGAGAGTAAAAGGTCACACCTGCAGGGAGAAGCAGACAAGACAGCTGACCCTAAACTGACCAGCGAGGTATTCCATCCCATATACATCATATTTAGTATAAAGCTGAGGGATCACAAGGGTCAAGCTCTCTTCTTCAATGGCCAGTGTCCAATGGGGAGTCTGTCTCTTCTGCCTTCAACCCCAATCCATGTGTTCTTCAATACAGGACCAGAATCCAGCTCCTGAATCTGGTTTGTTTCTGCCACTGAGTCCAGTCTGGCACTTCCCCAGTGCCTGCTCCACAGCATCAGTGCTGCTGCTGATGTAATTGCCATCAGGAGTGGTTGTGTTCTAAACCTTGAAAGCCACGTACAGCCTGTTGCCTAAGATGGTCTCTGTTATCCAGACGGCTTTTCAGTATCTCCAAAGAGGGAGATTCTACCAACACTCTGGGCAACCTGTGCAAGTGCTGGGTCACCCTCACAGTGAAAACTGTTCCCTGATATTCAGAGGGATCATTCTGTGTTTCAGTGCGTCTGTTGCCCCTGGTCCTGTCACTGGGCTTCACTAAAAAGACCCTGTCTCTGTCCTTATTTCACCCTCCCGTTAGGTATTTATATACATTGGTGAGATGCCTCTGAACCTTCTTTTCTCCAGGCTGAACAGTTCCAGCTCTCAGCTTTTCCTCATAGGAGAGATGTTGCTGTTCCTTTATCATCTTATGGCCCTTCACAAGACTCTCTCCAGTGTTTCCATGTCTCTATTTCTTGAGGGTCTGTTCTGAATCTTCTGATTTTCAGCAGCTGTTAAGTCATTGAATACCCTTTGGGGTTTTCCAGTCACAAGATCCTTTAGAAACATACAGATTCATTTCAAAGTCATGCTGAAGCTGAAATCAGCCGTTGTCAGAAGCAGCAGTGCAAAGTTCAGACTGAATAGCTAACTGAGTGTGAAGAATCAATTTTTGTTGGAAAATTACAGGTTGTGTCAGTTACTTTAATGAAAAAAATAAAAAGGGTTTGCTGACATTGTCCTCTGTTCTGAAGAAAAAGTAGACCATATGGGCCAGATTAGAGAATTACATATTTAGTAGAAAGAGAATCTTATTTGTAGCATAACAAGAATCAGATTCTGCCTCTTTTGGCTTGTGGTTATAATGTTTATCGGTCAGAGAGGCTTATATATGATCCTGTTGAGAGAAGTGTCAGTTTGTAACTGATCCCACTCTCAAAATCTCTCCATTGGTGAATTATTCACCAGTGTTTTATGTATATAAAACAAATAACAGCAGCTCCTGGGAGGCAGCAGGAACTAGAGAGTAAAGGAAAAGGACTTCATTTTTTTAAATTATGTGAATGAATTGCCTCAATTTAGCTAGCAAAACCCTGACTATAGGTAGAAGTAAAATCATGCATATGTATGCAGTTTATTTATTTATTTAGTGAAAGCAACATTTATATCTATATTACCTATATGAAGTATATATACACTACACTGTATAGATGCAGTGATTTTGGCAATAAAGTCACTGGTGGCTGCTAGCAAAGACAAGATATTTTGATTTGATGGATCCTTAGATTAAATCCAATAATGTGCTTTTTGCTGTCCTATTCAGATTAATGATTCCCATAAAAGGTTCTTGGACTGATAATCCTTGTTAGAAATAAGCATAAAAGCAATTTTATTAAACAAGAACTGTTGGTTTGGTTTCCCATTATGAGTCAGGATTACCTATAGTCCTCTGAAAAGTCTTAATGAAAAAAAAATGAAATAGTATTAAAAAGACAACCAAGGAAAAACCTGTTAGATCAGTGAGGAGAATATGAACTTGGGATGTGGAAACCTTAAATGACAGTCAGATGAAAACATATGTGTTGAAATAAACTGGAACTACCAACAGAAAGCAATAAGTCTTGCTCCTGGAGTAGTCTAGAGTTGATATGAAGTAAAAATTTAAAGTTCCTCAACTGAAAAAATGCAAGCCTGGATTTTAACTATTGCTCTGAATACATTAGATAATAACAAACTGGGTGTTAGCCTTCCACAGAAATTTCAGTATTGTTGGTACCTGTATGGTTCACTGGAATGTTTTAGTTTTGACATTTTCTAGCAACACTAATAATCACCTAGAGGAATTATTCACATCAGTGTCAAATTATTCTTATTTCACCAAGACTACAGCTTCATCTGTGTAACCATAGGTACAGAAATGCTGTATTTAAATAATACAAAAGAATTTTGTATTTTCCCCATTGTTAACATTATATTAGTCCAACTATTGCAATTCAGTTGCCATAGTTTGTAAATGGTGATGTAATTTGTAAAAACAGTAGATAAAGACATAATAATTTGCTTAATGATTATCCTGTCTGATTCTTCTGGAATAGTGAGCTAAGCTAAAATGATAATTCTTGTGCTTAAGGTTGTAGACTAAACCAAGAACTTTTAAAGGTAATTAATTTTAGAAAATTAAAAATAAATATCATTCCAAGGTTACACTTTTTGTGGTTTTTTTTTTTCATTATGTAAATTAGAGAAGTTTAGTGCAAGAATTCTTAATGAAACATCAAAACTATTTGATCTTTGGAATTATTAAAGATCTTTTTTTTTTGTAAACACTTTGAAATTGACTTACTAAGGAATTCAGAAACCTCAGATTGTAGAACATGTGTTTTGTTTCTTGAATAGCAGAACAAAGCTAGAAGTTAGACAGATCAAAAGAAAAAAATAAAATGTGGTCTTCCTACTTCTGTGAAAAGAAGGTACTTCAGGCCCAATAATAGCTCAGCCCAAATGTTCAGTCACAGCTCTTAGAGGTGTAGATAATATATTCTACACTATGACCAAACTTTAAAGGAGTAGATTTGTTAGTTACAGAATGAAATGCAGCCAAGCATGCAATAAGAACCAGAAATCTGACAAGAAACAGAATATCTCAAGAGGACAATACAGGCATGTACCATATAGACTGACAGCATTGCACAACATTCCACAGTAAGGGTATCTGAAGTTTTGAAGCATTATGAAAAATATATAATTGTGATGAGTTAAGTTAGTGTTGTTTTTTTCCTTCCTTAAATAAAAATGCTGTTTATTAATTAAAAATTTTAGAGCACTACTAACAAATGTTCAGTCAAACATTTCATTCTTCAAATTTAATTTAAAAAGTAACAGTTGAAAAAGTTCAATGAAGTGATTAAAAAGAAGTAAACATGAAAAACTGTTTAAGGGACACTTTGTTTTGTTTAATTTTCATCTCTTCTAGTGTAAGTGGTTATTTATACAAGAATAATAACCCCTTTATTGCCTTCTGCTTTCTTCTGATGTACAACTATTTACAAATCTTTTCTAAACAGTATCTGTAGGATATGGATAAAAATATTCTACTTTAATAAGGTGTCAATCTTTGATGAGGTATCTACAACAGAAAGATGGCTAAAGGGTAAAGGATGTAAAAAAGCATCAGGTATTTGCTTGTAGCTGCCAAGATGTTAATCTTTCTTTACCATTTTAGTATATCTTGCATATTTGGTGAGTTATTAGCTTTTATTTGGATCATTTCAATTCACTTCCTAAAGTTTCCATTATTAATGGTTTAATCTTACACAGATGCAGGTGATAAAATACTGCTAAGTCATTGGGCTACATTTTAAACTCTCATCTATCTACTAATAAAAGTTAAAAATTAAACAGTTAAAATTTATCATAATATTTCATGCATCACCTGAGGTGTATCTCTTTATCTACTGATGTTTATGACAGAGATGTTGGTTAATATCAGAATGAACTATCTTATGTGTGAGAAAATTTGAACAAGAAAATATGCACAAACATGCTTCAGGTTTGACTTTGTCACTGAAATTCTAATCTACATCTTAAAAAAAGAAGTCTAAATGATATAAAGTACTTCAGCTAAGGGAAATCTCTGTTAGGAGAAAGAGCATTTATCTAGGTGGTACTTATCAAGTCTGTGGACAGAAAAGGAGAAAAGCTGTAATTCTGCACAATAGAGTACTAGAATTGTTGTGATGTCACTTTAATGATTGAAAAGATAATAATGCAAGAGATTTCAAGGTTTCAGTTTCCTAACTTCCCAAATTAGAACATCTGAGTTTTAGCAATAAATAGTAAAAAGAACCTTGAAATAAATATTTCAGGTCAAAGAAATTTTTTTCTTATTGACAAAGAAGAAAACCTTTTCTTTAGACTGGTTTTTGTATATTTTTTTTTATTT
>JAAGNO010025534.1:0-21359 GCA_033439905.1 Ceryle rudis | reverse complement strand
CACTGACCAGTGGAGAGTCATCCCTCCCCCAGGCTCTCTCCCCTTCATCCAGGGACTGGAGTTCACAGGGGCTGGTCGTAGGAGTAAAGACTGAAGCAAAGAAGGTGTTCACCAACTGACTTCTCTGCGTCCCCAGTTATCAGGGCTGCCCTCATTCAGCAGTGGGCCCACATTTTCCCTATTCCTCTTACCACTGATTTATTTAAAGAAGCCCTTCTTATTCCCTTTTACTTCCTTTGCTAGTTTTAAGAGGGTTTTGGCCTTCCTTTTTGCCTTCCTACATGGTCTGACAACTTCTCTATAATTTTCCCAAGTGACAGGTCCCTTTTTCCATGAGCTGTACATTTCTTTATTCCTTGAAATCTCCTTCAGAACCTCCCTGCTCATCCATGCAGGTCTCCTAGCATGCCTACTCGATTTTTTTACTCAGTGGAACGCACCTATCTTGGGCCTGGAGGAAGTGGTATTTAAAAGTTGACTAACTGTCTTGGGCTCCTTTACCCTCAAAATCAAATGGATAGATTTTTTAAGTTTTATTTATTTATTTATTTTCAGCATATCATGATTTCCAGAAAGTGCAGGGTGGATACACAGTGTCAGAGAAGTCAGCCTGACAGCCTGTAGTGAACGAGAACACCACAGGGAGCAAGTTGAGAATTATATTGATAGAAGAATTGAAAATGGCCTTAATTCAAAATAGGAAGTGGAAAAAAATCAAATAGCTTGTCCCCTCCGAAGACAATGCGAGAAATGCAAAGATATACCCCATTTGTGAAACAGAGGAATTACTATGGCAGATGCTAGCTGTGAATAATGGAAAGCACTTTGGTCCATATTAGTCTAGGCAGTGTGTACCAGGAAGGGTAAGAGTACAGCCTCCATGGGCTGCAGTGCAGTGATTCATGGAGGCCTTGAAACTACAGATAATAGATTTCTTCTGGTCAGCTGCAATCATCATCTGATGAGGAATTTCTAAGTAATAGCCATCATGGGTTCAGCTGTTTCCAAAGCAGAAAGATAATAGTCTTCCTCTTGGTTACAGAAATTCCCTACTGCAGCGTGTGCTATATATCAGATGAAAAGTGTGCATCAGACAGAATGGTTTAGCAGCCAGAAATCAAGCTTTGGTGTGACACCCTGTCCATGGGTACTCGTGCTCCCTGGTAATCCACTCAGGCAGCTAGCTGACCTTTTTACCTCAGGGAAATGGGCAAGGAGCAGCAGTAAAATTATCACTATTTGGTCTGCTCAGTCTCTCTAGTTGTCAGGATTTAAGAGAAAACAAACTGTCTTACAAAGCTGGCTATAATCTAGGTGCAATGTGTCATTTTTCAGAGCAGGACTAACAGCAAAATCTGTACTGTCTGATGAAGAGGTGGTTCTCGGGCTGATGAAGTTGGTGGTGAATTTACTTGATGCTTCTGCCTCAACCAAGGCCAATCTGTTATTTCAAGGACCTTTTCAATGCCACCAGATTCAAAACGGTGGTTAAGTTTTACATTGCAAATGCCGTTTTAACTACATGCGGGGAGTACTAAAAAGTACTCAATTTAGTTGCAGTAAATTCTTTCAGAAGAGATATAAGAAGTCAGAGATCTTCACTTGTGTATTTCTCAACAAAAATCAGGACAGACACTTCTGGAAATCTTAATGTGAACTTTGTTTTTCCTTTTCCCTCCATGAGGACAAGTGCAACGGTAGGACTGCACTTTCAGTCCTTGTAGCACAGCACCAGTTGATTCTCTGTGGGAGTTGTCATATTTCTTATCCTTTAAAGCAGACTCCTTAATAGCTCCTATCACAGCCAGGCAAGCTTTAGAAGTTTAGAGCATCTCTTATGAGACCTGGTATTATGCATTTAATTCAGACAAGTATGTCTCGCAATCACGATTGCATTGTTTCCAAAGAAAATACAAGAATTATCCTTTCCTCTCTGACGCATCAAAGCCCAACTCTTTGGAGGACTAAATCTCCTGGCAAGAAGGCTGTGGTAAGATTTGTTACTCAGCTATGCAGCAGTCAGTGCACAAAAGCTGACTAAATACCGTTGTATCGGCCATCAGCCTTTAGCTGTGCATTCTTGACAGAAGTTTTCTGTTTGATGTGTTCCCTGTATGAGGGGAACTGCATAGACTGCATACATTCTTTACAGTGCTTTTGGTTGTTGAAGCTCAAAGAGTGATTCTTATACAGTAGAGAGGAAAAGATGATACTATCATAACGATCTGTAGACAGTAGTGTGATTTTAAAAAGGAGAAGCATACTTCATCTGAGGGGCTTGTTTCTTTTGAGTAGTAAGCTTCCAGGTGGTGGTCCACATTTCAAAAAAAGGGTCTATCCAAAATAGAGAAATCAATATTAAAAGTTCAGTTCTGTTTTGTCAGTTGATGCTATTTGTGCTATGGAAAATAAATGAGGTAATTCCAGCCTGCAAGTAAGGACACAGGTCACCTTGACTGTGAAAACTGTCACACCGTGGTAGTTCTAGGGAGCTGGGCAAATGCTGCTTTGGTGCCAATGATTGGCATGTCTGGTTTGCCTGTAGTTTCCATCTGGCATCGAGAGCAGCACCTGAGGCAGGAGGTGGAGGCAGGACCACCCTAGTCTGGTACAGCTGCTTTTTCCATTGGAGTTGGACAGGCCCCAGAACATGGAGATGTGAGTTTTGGCCTTAGCGAAGGGGAGAAGCTTTGAGGCCAAAAGAGATTTTTCCATCTTCTTTCCCCAAAGGCCTCTTCTCTCATTTTGACTTGAGTTGAAGCTACAGGGGAGAACCCGGTCTGCTGTCTTTTGTCCCTGTTGTAGTGGTGACATAAACTGTTGGCCATGGTATTTGTTTTGCAGTAAGAGCCACTATCTGTTTAAAAATCTTCAGTTTCTAGAAATGTATTCAAGATCCGAAGTAGCATTTTTAAGAACCAAAATGCCATTTTAATGAAAATGTGAGGTTATAATAATGCCTTTCTGGTTGGCAAATAACTGATTTACATCAAGCCACAACTTAAAACATAGTGCTTGGAACACTGTGAATATAAAATTGTATCCTTTCCTATCCCATGTGTAGGAGGAAACCATCATAATTGCAGATACAATGAAGCGGTGGATTTTGACATTTTATTAAGGTTTGGACATATAATCACTCCTCAATGTTCTGTTCAAAGAAGCTTCTGCAGAAAATAGCAGAAAATTATCACACACTGATAACGGGGAGAAACGTACTGAACTTCAGGCTTACGCTCTCGTTACTTGCTCCCTCACATCCACAGTTCTTTGCATGTTTTCTTTATGGCCTCTGGTGTTCTGAGAGTGAAGCTACCTTTCATTTTCTTGAACTAAAAGGACATAAATAATAATGGTTGAATTCACATATGCCACCGGTTAACAATAAGTATAGAAATTCTTTGCTCTCCAAAGCAAAACTAATATCTTTCCCTTCTATTTCCTTGCGCTTTCTTTTCCAATCATCCAAGAATTTAGCTGTCTCTGACCATTAGCTGAGGTTGATGTGTTACATTTCTTTGTGGTAAAGCTTTTATAGATTGTTGAAATATCAGCATTAAATTCTGGGCTCTGGTTATAAACAAAGTCACTTTCTTTTGTAAAGTTACTCGGGTAACTATTGTGAGGGCTTTACATAAAAATATTTGTGGAAGTTGTGTTGGTGCAGGAAACTGATTGTAGCTAAAATGAAAGGAAAATTGTTTATGGGGTAAGAGGAGCTTTCTCAGTATACCACATTTAGAGAAAGTTTTTCTGATTAAAGAATTATTCAAACAAATCTACTGTGTTCAGATAAGTAATAATCTTCATGTCTGTTGCAACTTAAAAAAAACCCAAGTTTTATTATGGTGACTTGGCTAAAATAGGTGGGAGAGGAGTTGCCTATTCTCTTTATTTACCAATGAACATTTTTAAGAAAGAAAGGGGAGTTGGGGGACAGGATGACACACGACAAAAGGAAGATCGGGTATTCAAACAGGAGTTTTAAAAAAAGACACGCTGAGAGAGAAGGTCATAAATTCTTTGTACTGTCTTTGACTTTGTACTTTTTTGTATATTTGAACTCTCCCTCCCAGGATTTTTTTCCTATTGCAGATTTCTGTACATGAGTGGATTTCTTAAAGAGCTTGCAGATACAGCCTTTAAAGGTGTCCCTCGAGTCAGATAGTTGATGTCCTAAACTTCTGTAAGCAGATCAGGCTTTGTCAAAGCTTTTGTGGTGGTTTTTTTTTTTTTTTTTTTTAGGGGGTATCTTTATTGCCAAAGTATGATGTAGGTTGTAGCTTTACCACAGTATTTTTCATTCTTCCTTCAGAGGTTATCTGTGGCAGCTTATACCTTTACAGGCAAATCACATGGTTGGTGAATAAGCCTGCGTGAAAGCACAGAGAGATTTTCTGGTTAATGAAAAAAAAAGTGAGTATGGTTGCCTCTGCCGGAGTACTTCTCACAGAAGTGATCATTTGTGTAATGGCTTTGCTGATGCTGCCATAAGGTTTTATGCCGTGAAAGGTCCCAATTTTTACCTGGTATTTCTCAGCTAAACAAACCCTTCATGTGATTTCAGCTTTACTGGGTGAAGCAGTTTTGTTGGCAAAGAGCTCAGATCCAGTCTTAACATGAAGCTTTAGCAGCTTAAGATAGTATTTCTTCCAGCTGTTTGTGGGCACTCTGCTCCCACAGCACAACTGGTAGAGGGACTATGCTAATGCTCCACAGCCACGTCTCTGCAAAATCCAGGGGCTTAAGTGTTCACCATTGCAGTCATTGATAAGCACGTGTCTAAGTCTTGTAGGTTGTTTGCCTGGGTAAGCTCAGCACATGCCCTCTCTTCAGGGGAAGTGCCATCTCAAATCTGCTGGCAAAGCTGTTTGTCAAAAGGAAATGGATATTTTAAATAGTAAGACTCTGCCAACCTGGCTTGTTTGATTGGAGGTGGATTAGGTCAGGCTGTTTGCACGAGCGCTGCTTTGCTGGCGGGTGCAGGGGGCTGCAGGGGAAAGGGTGAGTGACAGATGGCTGAGGCAAGCCTGTTACTACCTGGGGCATAGTGGGCACTGCTTCCACTCGTACAGCAGAAGTAATGTAACTGTGTCAGCACGGAGGGTAGTTGCAGTCCTAGGGAAGTTCTGTTGGCATCAGTACAGCAGGAGCAAGGGCTACATAGTAAAAGCATCTTGTGAATTGGCATAGCAGTGCAAGGTTTGTGGAAGGTGGTGATTTGAAGATACTGTAGACGTTTCATCGGTCGGGTTGGAGTACATATCTTCCTTAAGAAAAATTATCTGGTTTTGAAACTTTTATGTAGGTGCAAATGCACATTATGGATAATCTGAGCTGACTGATTTCACTGGAAAACCTTTCCATCTGGTGAAACAAAAAACACTCCCAAACCACGTGAATAAAACGTTGCTAGAGTTTCTTTCTCTGATGTCTGACTCTATGCCTGCAGAATGAAAGTGCTATTTCATGTATTCGGCCTGAGCAGTAGTGGGGGAATCATTGTGGAGTGTGCTTCAGAGCATGTATCCAGGGTCTCTGAAACTTCATCTTCTAGTACGTGCTGCTGTTTCTCACTGCTTCCCTGACCTGTCTCATAAACTGAGAATGCAAGGGACCATAAATCCAAGTCTTCACTGCAACCGGCTGCTGTTAGCTGTCTGTGAGCAGACCTCACGTATGTTTACTAACATGTAGTTCTTAACAAAACTTAGGCCTCCTGTGTATCTGTCCTGGGAGTGGGTTACTACAGTTTTCCCTTCAAAGAGCCAAGAGATGTTGCACAAAGTCACACGTAGCAGCACTGGAAACAAGACTTGGGGCTACTTTAAAAAAAAAGGTACATTAGACCACAGACTTGTTTACTCAACTAAGTTGTCTTTTGAACTGAATAAATGAAATGCGTTTTAGTAATGCTATCTGCGTATCTATCTGTTCAAAGCACTTGTGGAACTGTCTCACCACAGAGGTTGTACAGTCGTCTTCCCTAGAGATTTAAAAAGCCTCCTGGATGTGTTCCTGTGTGGCCAGCCCTGGCAGGGGGGTTGGACTGGATGATCTCCAGAGATCCCTTCCAACCCCTGCTATTCTGTGATTCTATGAGTTGGCTTGCCCCATCGCACGATAGGGTTGGTGTTCATGTGTGATAATGAGCTGGGACTGACAGTACAGGACAAGAAGGTCCTGTAACTGCAACAGTGGTTAGGAAACACAACTTAGTTTTACAGCAGGTTTCTTGATGTTGGATTTAGTCATTTGCCTCTAGAATTTCTCAAAGAAAACCACTCTTGAAAGTCGGGTATGCCACTCTTTGCAGGTATTGCATCCAGGAGTTTTTAATGGTTAAAGCAGTAGTAATGTGGGTTTGGGAGTTCTGCGTTCAAATCCTGGCAGTACCATGAGTTCTCAGGAAGAATTTGGATCATTTATCCTACCAAGAGGGAAACCAATGTAATTTTGGCTTCTGTGAGTCTGGCCAGTTGGTACTGTGAACATGTCATTGTCCAGCTCAGCTATGTTGGCTGAATAAGCTACCACCTTTTGGGCTACTTGCAGGTATTTGTCATGCGTCCTGCCAGCAGACTTCTGCTGTTTCAGATCTGCCACTTAAGCTGCTAATGTCATCGCTTCTTAGCCTGTTTAAGGGGAAAAAAGTGCATTTATTGCCAAAGATCTGCTACTATATATAGTTGTATAAGCCAACTTAGCTCACTGACTGAAATAGGTTAAGGAGGAGGGAAGAGTAACCTCTTCTTCTGGTACATCTATATCCAGAAGAGGATATGCCCATGGCTTTCCATGTTGAGAGCTGGTTTTGAGTAGTTTGTTTCAGAAAAGCTTATGAAAGGTACATTCATTCCCTGTCTTACAGTGAAGAAAATCTGTAGAAACGTGTGGGTGTTTCATTAGGAGATAACAGTAGGCATGAGGAACATTTCTGGAGTAGACAAACCTCTGGTCTAGGTTTGTTCTAGAAGTAAAATATGTTTGATCGTTAGTGGTCATCTTCCTGTAGATTTGAAAATGGGTTTTGAACTGGGAAAATCAAGAGTATTTTCCTTTTTTAAAGGATTTATTTCCTTGTCGACTGCAGTTTTCTACTGATGTCTAAAGTCATCCTCTCTGGTCTGTGTAGAGGCATCATTATGGAGAGTGTGCAATTGCAGACTTGCTGTTCGAAGCCATTGCCCCAAGGTTTCTTTACAACCAAAAGGTGGAAATGGCAGCATGAAGAAACAGTCTGATTCCTAGCCAGGGTTTTAGTCCTTTCCTCCCTTAGGTTACTTGAGCTCTCAGCTTGTGGGCCCCATTCAGTCCTACTGAGCTGGGGTCTCTACCATACCTCTATGTAGTTCTTACTTTGAAAGGGTGATTTTATTACAAGGAATATTGATGTTATTTGACAAGCCCTTACTGTACACATTGAGCTATCCATTCTCTTCCTTTCTAGCCTCAAGATCACTCCCAAAAAATGCTAACAAATATATTAGGAGCGCCTTAAAATTAGTTTAACATGAAGAAGCAAATATACTCAATTCTGTTACTGGTTTAATGCAGATCAAGATAATATTCTCACCTCATTCCCAAAGGCCTCCAAAGGAATAAGGCAATTCCATGCTGGCCTCCATACAGATAAAAGGTTGTATAATTGCATTATATGGAAACTACTGCAAGCTGCTTCTCTTTTCCCTTTCATTTAAAACCATTTTGAAGACACTAATGGTGGGGGAAGGGGGGGACTTAACATCTGAGCACTGGGAAGTTTTTCTTAGCTATGTGCTCCTCCCTGGTCTTCCTGAGAACTGTGGTTTTATTTTGGGGAGATGAAAAGCTGGAAGAAGGTTTAGAAAGACCTGTCAGGGGGGATAAAGTAGTTAATTTGCATTCCTGAAATTCTTATGTTGTCTGGAAGGGATCAGTTGATAATTTTTTGCAGGCTGAGGTTTTCATTGGGCAGGACCAGATTTATTCAGATCTAGATGGTCCTGTTCAAACTTATATGAGAGCATAAGATGGATTTGTGACAGGGGCCCAGCTGGATGATACTACAGCAGCCTTTGTCCGTCGAATTTCAAATTACCGTCAGAAAAACTTCTTGACACCATCAGCTGCCTGGTGGGATCTTGTTTGAAGACCAGTTGCATATTGTGCTTCATGAAGTGCTAAGTTTGACAGTACCACAGTACCTCAGTAGAGAGAAGATGAACCATATGTGAAACATTTATTGAGATCTCTGTAGGTATGACATACCTTTTAGCACAAATTCTTTTCAGGAGCTGAAGACACTTTCCTTGTTTATTTTGCATATTTAGGTAGATATAAAACTAGACAAATAATAACTGACAGACGCAGGTAAGGAAAATAACCTTTCAAAAGGTAGAGAGGATTGGATTCAACCTGCTACGTGTTCTCTTAGCCTTTATGACTGCTTCTCAGGCTGGTAACTCTGCTCTCATACTTGAGCATCTGCTAAACTTCTAAGTTAGAGTTCCACTTCCTATTGCAACAAAAAAGTAGTTTCTGTGGGGGTGGAGGGGGCATTATGATTGGTTTTCTTGCCCTTTTTTTTTTTTTTTTTTCTCCTTCTGTGATGAGATTTCTTTTGCTACAGCTACCACTTTAACCTTGGTGTACACTGCCTCTGCTTAGAGAACAGCTTTAGGATCACAGCTCTTCAAAACAGATACCTTTTAGATTGTAATAGATGTCCCCTGGAACTTGGAAATGGGAAATGAATTGGATTTTCCATGTCTTGGAACTGTTGACCCATGCTTTAGATCAATGCAGGCTGTGGCTGAGTCTTCCTTTTTTCTCTTTCTCAGGTTTACTGTGTAGCACTGAACAGCTAAACCAGCTCACTATTCATAGTTCTCTGGCTCTTTTCAGCTGCCTACCTGCTGGAAAAGTTAAAAAAAAAAAAAATCCATTCTTAAACTAGAGGCATGCAATATAGTAATGTAACTAGCTATCGTGAACAGGAAAAGTGAACAAATCCCAGTCAGTGTAAATGTTATTGCTTCTTGGTATCCTCACCTGCTGACATTTAACTTTCCTCTGTGATATGGCAAATTAAGTACTTAGCATTTTTTTTTCCTTCAGTATTTTGCATTAAGAAGTACCAAGCGTATCCAGCTTTTCTGGTTAATGAGATAACTGCTCTGAGAGCACCTAGCGTGCTCTTTACGACTGGGTAGCCCACACATCTTGCCACAGATTTGAGGCTTGTCTGTCTTAAAGGAAGAGGATTTCAGAGGACTCTTCAAAGGACTGTACTGATAAGGAGACTGACATCCCTATCTTAAGCTGAAATGTATCTTGTTGTTTCAGCTTTTAACTCAGTAGTCTGAAGTACCTAAAATGCCTCTCTTGAGTTGGAGGGAAAGTTAGTATCTTCTGCTATATTTTTTTCCCTGGCAGGTTGACTGCTTAATCTAAACTTGAAGCTGTTGGATTCCTTCTTAAATTAGCTTTTTACAAAACTTCTTTTTGTTAATCAGAACAGGTAAATATTAGCATATTTTTCATAAGGCGTATGAAAGGCTGTTGCTATAGTTGTCGGGTTAAAAAAAAAAAAATGACAACCCCAACCTTTGCCAGATGACTTGTGACCAGGTAGTGTTCTCATGTCAGCTCACTTAGGTTAGGGTGAACACCTTCATTTTTCAGTCTTGCGTACCAGAGAGTAAGAGAGTTGTTCAGTGTAAAGTTGCATGCAAATCCAGAGACCACCCGCTGTTCCTAAACACAGGGATTTCAAGTAATTTGTAACCAGGAGAGACTTTGAATGAAGTTTGCCAGAAATCTAGTAGGAACTAACATAAAAGAGTCCTTCGTATTGGTCAACCAATTCAGCTTTTTGAATCAGCATAGCCTAGGAGTTTCCAATCCCTCGGGTGATAGTGGTCTGCCTTCTAATTTTAGTCTCTTTCAGTTCCAGTTACTTGTAAAGCACAATAGACCAGTGGGGGAAAAAAAATAAATCTGCATTTTAAAATAGTTTTTGAAGAACAGTGTAGGCATGAGTCATACCTGTCCCTGCAGGCCGTAAAAAAAGCTGTCGACAGTTAGCTGGGAAGAAGTGTATTTAAACTTTGTTCTTGCCAATTTAAATCACTTTATTCAAAAGCATGAATGAGGTTGTAGTATTCCATTAAGACTGTTTTTATCAAATTTTAATGAGGAAATATACAACCAGCAAATGAGTTTTTCCCAGAATCTTCTTTTTAATCAAATATACCTAAACATTGTCTGTGATTTGACGAGGGACAAAAGCAAACATTTTCAAATCTTGTCCCAAGGGGGGGAATTGAGCTAACAACTGGGACTGTATTTAAATAATTGCATAGAGATTTAAACGTAGGTTGATAAGTGAATGATCTGGTCAGTGGCTTGTGGTGTGTTTTGTTGGAGGTAGATAGTGAATTGGGGATTATTCAGATCTGGCCAGTTTTCAAGGTGCTAGCTTGTTCTCTATATGGAATTAGACTAAAGGGAAGAGACCACACGATGTGCAAAGCTCTCGTTGCAGGTTAAATTACAAGGAGCCTAATGGTACTCTGCACTTCAATTTCTGCCAACTTTCTGACCAGAAAATGGAGACTTCTTCTAAATACCAGACTCGAAGACTGGTGCTCCTCTCATCCAACTTCTCTTTCCCACTTCCATTCAGTCTCTCCCTGTCACATCATCCAGACCATGACGGATAGCCCGATTTCTTTTTCCATCTCCGAAAACAATCGGCATACATAAACCAGTTTGGCACTGATTGAATATTAGAGATGGAATATAATAAAAGCAAAGTGGGGAAAAAACCAAAACCCTAGACATGTCAGAACATCATTGCTAAAACGATGCCAATGTTATAGTTAATAACATGCTTTAGTAGTTGCTTTCAGCAAAAGAGAAGGAATAGGAATTAGAATGTACATTTGCACAAGCTTTATTGCTGCGTCTTTAATTCCTCTTCTCATCTACTAATTTCAAATAATAGTTTGCAACATTTTGCATCTTTCTAGAATATTAAAATAGTTTAAGATGCAAAGAATAAATTTCCCCGAACAGCCAGCCCCATTGGTGACTTGGACTATTCCTAGACATTTTGCTTCGTAGTATTTCATTGGTTTCATTTTTCTGGTAAATCAGTGACTATAGATGGGCTGTTTCCTTCAGTAATTGGATTTTGGAAATACTAAGAGTCTCCATAACATTACAAACTTTAAAACTATGGTTGCCATCTAATTTTGTGGCTAGAAGTGAATGGAACAGCAAGCCAAAAATTTCTGAAATCTCTATGATCTGCTCTATCCTGTCTATAAATAAATAACTCAGGTAACTGACTGGCTGTTTATCCTACAGTGAATGGATTGGTTTTTCTTACCTACATAATGCTAGATTCAGTGTAAAAACAAAAAAATATATATAATTTTAAATTAGCAGTTCTTATTTCTCTCATCTGGATGAGGGACTACTTACCCTGAATTATGCAGTGCTACATTTCTTGTAGAGGCAGGCAAGCATGTTGTATGATTTCTGGAAGCACCTGTTCAGGGAAGAGTTTGTTTAGATGGGGCAGGTTTGCTGGCCTGCTCGCTCCCCCTGTAGCCCCTTTTGATATGAAATTGCACAGTGTAAGGTTAATGACAGTGGGTTAGCAAGGCTTCAAAGCATTTGGTGTGACCCCAGCATGCCTGGAATTCCTTTCTGCTGTGCAAAGGTTTGGCATCGATTCCCCTGCGGCTGGAAGAATGTACTCGGGAGAAACCAGCTCACGGTGTGGCTCCCCCAGGCCTCTGGAGAGGGGAGAGTTGTCATGGCAATAAATCATGAGGGTTCATGGAAGATGAGTAAATCCCCTTCTATGTGCTCTATACTGTAGGCATGGGTTGTGGTGAGAAAAGGAAGCTGGATCAAGCAAGTATAATGTCTAATTGTTCCCTTTATAACCACCGCCATCCCTTACCAGTGTGGCAGAGCGTGCGTGACATGGCAAAATGACCGTTTGCGTGTACCAGAGACACTTTGGGCTGCAAGGAGTCTGTGTCCTACCAGGTCATAGAGTTGACCAGACTGACCCACACCCTTCCCCTGAACTGACCCAGCGTGCTGTAGCCAAAGGCAGTGCGAGCAGAGATGCACCTTCCCCATAGTGGCTGCTTCCAGCTGCTCTGCAGATGTGGCCAAGTATGGCGGGGGGGGGGGCAGGGGGAAGCCAAATATCCTCTGGGTACTGCAAGTCCAGACACACCCCCTCTTGTTGATGCTTGATGTTGTATAGAAAAATACTTGCCCTGATCTCCAGGGGAAGAGAAAATATGCAAGAGGATGGAAAAGGAAAGGAGTAAGAAAGTGGGACAATAAATCTTGTTAGACTGTGATGCTGTGGAGAGGCCAGGTGGGGGTAAAGCAGTGGGGAATTGCTGGGCCAGGAGGCTTGTACAGGGAGCAGAGGGTGGGGGAATGGAGGACCCTGGGACTGGTGATTACAGAGAAGCAAGGCTGAGGAAGAGATGAGGAAGAGCCGAGCAGAGGCCGGGAGGTTCCTAGATAATCAACAGAACAAAACTGCTCTCCACATCTTGAGATTCATGCACCCTATCCTTCTGCTATCAGCAGACTGCTGGGAAACTCACTGGCACATGGTGTTTCATCTTCCTCTAGTGCTGTTGCACCAAGGGTGGCCTCCCGCTGTGTTCCTCACCACTAGTGACCTGCAGCAGCGGGGCAGCACGTGGGGGTTCAGGCTGTTCCATGCCACTGCCATGCCAAACAGGGAGTCGCTCTGTTGCCAGATGAGGGGGGGTGGAAAATAAATTCCCTTGACGTTATAAAGTCCTGCCAGGATGCCCTGCCTCACATGTTCACAAGTTTGCCTTTGCAAACTTGATGTAAGTGCACAAGTGAATAACGGCGTATCTTAAATTACAACTTCAGACGCTGTTCGTTCCACAGAATCTCTGTCTTTCTTAGTATGCACCATGCACAGGGCTGTCTTGGTAAGCAGCTTTTTAGGAGTAAAAGCATCTTACACCTGTCATTTCAAACTCCTTTGAATGCTGGGGTTTGTAGCCTTATACTCTTTAGGTAATGCAGGCAGGAAAAGAGATTGGACATTTTAATAGTTTTTTTTCTTCAAATTCTTCCTAAATCCTTCTGGTATAACCTGTAATTCCAGGAATTCTTCTGTCTGTACCCCAGAGGGTCACCACTAACTCCTTATCATTCTTACATTACCACAAAATAAGAGGTGGAAACTATTTTGAAAATAGATTTCTGTAGCTTATGCCAGGTAAATAGCCACTTTTCTTGGCAATCAAAATTAAGCTATCTCCAAAGAAAATAAAAATGGTTAATGTAACAGAAAGCAAGCAGTAGATACCAGTGTTCTATTTCTATTCAGTGCGAAGGACAGACAATTTTGGAAAGCCTTCCTACTCCAGACTTTTTCTGTACAAAGGAGATTTCCTCACCTGCTTATATTTGAGTGAAAACAGTTTGATCGCTGGTGTTCAAAGGAAAAATGCTCGCTTCACCAATTTGGAAACATTCTTGTAAATATAAACAAAAGCAACTCAGCTCTGTGGTTGAAATACTGAATAAAGGAACTACTCCCTAGTAGGTTGGGGTTTTTTGTTCGGTATTGTGGTAGCCACCTGTTGATAAGCTAGAAGGGCTTGTTCTTTGTGCACGGATGGTAGATTTAAGAACAGTCTCAAGCACAAGGTTTTCTTATTTTATGGCATATGTCACAGGCAGAAACTGTGAAATGACTATAATAGGAATATAATACAAAATTGCTAAAAATGGAGCCCTGGGATGGTATTTTAGGAAGTAATTATGTAAGCACCCGAAGAGCAAGGCCACTGCTATCTTTGTGTTGCCCCAGCACAAATAAATACCCTGTACCCAAGCGGTGTCTGGCTGCTGGTGCGGCAGCCACTGCCCTTGGCTTCAGTGGTGTGGAAGGATACCCAGGAGAAGAGCAGGCCAAGGGAGGAACCCGCATGGGATGTGCGGTACCTGCTCCCTCCCCAGAGCAAGCATGGGTGCCAGCAGGTTGCAGGGGCTCTTCAGCAGGGGAGGGTGACACCAGGGTGGCTGCAGCGACCTGCGTGGTGCCACTCGGGGCTTTGTGCAGGATGTATCACCCAAGGTCATCTCCTTGGGAAATTTAGGAATCTGCTTTGGTCTCTGAAGCAACTGCTGCTGTGTCTCAGAAGCACAGCCCCGTTCAATGTGAACTTGAGTGATTAGCACAGCTATTAACTGCATCTATAAATAGAATTCATCTTACAATATATTAAGTTTAATGATATAATAAATAGATTACGGTTAACTTTAATAGGAGCACAATGAATGGAGACGCAGTTCTTATGAAGATCTGCTGCCATTAGTGAATGTTTTGCAAGATGCATTATATGTAATACCTTCTTCCTTTGAAAAATGAATAATGTAATAATACCGTGTAGAAACTAAACACAAAAAAGCAACTCAATGTCCCTGTTGCATTCAGAAAGCAGTCAAGTACGTGAAAGTGCAGGTTGCATTAGCAACCTTAACTCTGCTCCTTATAAATATGCATTATGAAAAATGTTTATTATATGATAATATTGCTAGTTTTAAAACAAATCATACAAGATTTCTCTATAGGAAATTTGCACGTGGTTGCTGTCCCAGGGAATTAAAAGCAACGTAAAGCCTAGCTCCACTGATATTTTTGTCTTCATTTATCATTTTCTTTAGCAAGAAAAAAAAAAAAAAAATGTTTTGGGAAAAAAAATGTTTGGGGTTTTTTTGGTGTTATTTTTGTTTCTTTGTGGGTTTTTTTTCAGTGAAATAATACAGTTCTAATGAGAGAGGCTCCCTGGAGTTTTAACATGGCATGTTTAAGGAAGGTTGACCACTATACCCTCTGCCTGCAGTTCACCTTGTTGTGCTTGTTTTATGGTAAAACTTCAATGTTTGAGTGTCCATTTCTATTTGACAGAGACTCGAGTATGTTTTTCAAGGCAAATAAGTCACCCTGTGGTAATAATACAGCCTCCTCCTGGGTCAGGAGGACAAAGCTTAAACCCTAGTTTCTTGCCCTTTCACCTAAGGCTATAGTTTGGCAAGCATTTAAGGTATCTCTTCTTGGGGCTTGGGGAAGTTAAAAAGGAGAGCGGGCTGTACCTCTTGCTGCTGGCACAGACATCTGCAGGGAGGGAGATGGGGTATCTGACCTGGCTGAAAAATAGCCCAGCAAAAAGGTGTCCCTAGGTCAGTTGCTGCTCTGTTTGACCACACAGCAGGCATACAAAGAAGGCTGTGGTGGTACACCTGAGAAGGTAATGCAAGCACAGAAATGAATGACCAAGGGCAGCTGCAGGTGCAGGGGCTGCTTTTTAATATTTTTTTTTTTTGTGGCTGTTCTGGCTGAAATGCACATCAAACTACAGCTGAGAGAGTGATGCCTCTAGCTGTAAATAATAGGTATATGCTTTATGCATTGGACACTCAGGTCACAGTTCCTCATACCTTTTTCTCAGTGGTGTAGCTGGCTCAAGAATTTTGTGCCTTGCCTGTGAATTCCGTATTTGCTTCTGCTGGCTCAGTTCGTTTTGAAGGCATGGTAGAAAATTAAACCAGGAACTGGGTCTAAGGAAAAACCCAACCAAGCAAAAAAATCAACCGAACAAGAAAACCAACCAACCAAACACCCCCACACACAACACAAAAAAAAACCCCAAACACAAAACCAAAAAAACCCACAACAAAGGAAAAAATTAAAACTATTTCTCCTCAGCCCACATCAGCTAATGAATCTGGTTTACAGAGCATTTTTGCAGATGTTCGTTCTTGCAGAAATAAAGGTGAGAGCCATTCAGGGATGGGAATCAGCAGGTGAGACTCTATTCTGGTGGTGCCACCAAAAAGGAGCATGTGGTGCTGTCCCTTTCATAGATGGGTGTAGGACAGCTTTGGCTGTAGTCCTTTAAAATAACCTAAGCATCCAAGCATCTGTTGCAAATCCTGTGCCCAACTACAGGCAACCAACAAAGAGGACGGGAAGCATGACCTTCAGAGGGCAGTTCTGCTCTGCTGGAGACACAGTGATGCCATATTCCATGAAGCCTGTCTTTGCAATCTCCCTGCTCTTAAAAGATAATTTGAAGTTTATTCTAAATATCCAATGCTGAAGTCTGTTACATACACTCCATGTATAAATCCTTTTCAAAGCTATTTCTGTTGCTATTAACTAGCACAGCTTCCGAATTCTATCAGGATATCTTTAAACATTTGGCTTTAAAAAAATATCAAGTTTTAAAGAGGTGGTTTAGGGGAGATCTCTGATACGGATATATAACTTTAAAAATCGTACTTCATTGTATAGAATGAACTTTGATTATAAAATCAGACTATTAATTATTAATCTGATTTTTCAGTTGCTGTCTGTGCCATTTTCTACCCTGCAAAAATGGGAGCTATTTACAATTTACAGTATCTTACTTTGCATGGAAACAAAGAATGCTAACACGTGGGAAACTTGTTTGAAAGCAATCTTCAAAATGCTTTGCCAAGAAACATTATACAATTAGTAAACCAGTGGAAGTACTGCTTTGTAATACATATTCTCGACTCCATTTAAGTAAGCTTTAGAAGCCACTGTACAATTTACTGTAGTGCCTCTGTGTGTCCTTCATCCCATAACAGAGTTCCTGTTGCTTTCCCTACTTCATCCCAAACCTTCAGTTCATCAATACTGCAAAAAGGCGTCATTGATTGGTAAGCTGCTCATCAGCGCATATCACAATGTGCAGGAATGTGTTTGACTTGTACTACACAAGATCATAAGCTTAACTTTCTCTCTGTAACTATGTTGAGGCAAACCTCTCTAAGCCTCCTGCAGGCCTTAGAAGTAAATTGAGTAGAACCTCCATCTAAACTGCTTCCAGGGAGCCAAGTTGCCCTTGTTCTTCCTTCATACTCAGAGCGCAGCAGCTGTTGGTCACAAACTGGTGCAGTTAAATTCATTTATTCAAGTCTGTTCTGTTGCATCAATACTAATTGTGTATTGTACAAACACGCAGTTACACCTCTGTGATAAGGTGTATTGTAGGCCATGCCCTTGAACTTTGCCTGTTATCCAAATATCGCTTCTCCTGAATTGGTCGGTGTCCTAAAACTTTGTATTGCCCTGCCCATAGATACAGAATTTACCTGTAAAATTGCAACAGCTCAGCACCTAGGGCACAGGCTAGTAAATCTCAGATTAGCGCCGGCCTAGCCCAGGCTGAACCAGAAGAAACCGTCAGAATATGGGATTTCCAAGATACCCGTAGGTCACTTGTTTCATTTCATAATACATTCAAAATGAAAAAGCTCTGACTTTTCTGACTTTCCTAGAGGAAAGGCCTGCCCTGAATGAGTTTGGCACATGTTTAACACTTCCTATCGTACGGGTGGTTTTTTTCTCCTTTTCTATGGCTATATAGAAGTTGGACTCGAGCATCTGTCTTTCTCATTGACTGAGATGAGGCTTTTAAATGTAGGTGTGCTAAGCTAAGCTGTAGTTAAATGTCTAAAGCAGATGGCAGAAGTACTTTTCTGTGGGGCCAGATTCTTGCCTGAATGGGAGCATTTGGCAAATTAAATGAGGTCTTTGGTCAGATGAACAGTTCAAATATAGAAAACAAAGCGCTGGATGCTGCAGCTGCCCAAACTCGATTACCAAGCAGAAGGCAAGGGTTTAAAAACCTAAGTGGGTCCAAATTTGAGAAAGGAAAAAAATAACTAAGCCTGACTGTCCTTCTCAGATTGTCTTTGCTGTCTCCAGGGTAAAGCTTGCACAGCTAAGGATTTGGCCCCACTTGATTAGGGTGTTTGGGTTCCTGGGTGGAAAAAAACCCGCAATCCTATTAGACAACACACAAAAATCCCTCTGAAATGTTTCTAAAGGAGTCAGTCTGCTAAACGTCTGCTAAATGTGCAGAGTACACAGAATCCCTTCTGGCACTGTCTTGAATGATGCATTTACAATATTAATGAAGATACCAAACCATATTGCTCCACAGTTCCTCCTGCACACATTATGCTCCTAACACACATATGTGTATGTGAAATGCCAATTGTGGTTTTGCATTCCCTGGTTTAAGCACCAGTGTACTTCCAAAATGCTGACTGGCCATTACCACAGCCAGACCATCCTGTGGTCTCTCCACTAAAAAATGGTTCTCCAAATGAAAAATAAAAATAAAATTCAAAAAATGCTTGGGGTTTTTTTTTTTTTTTTTTTTCCTTCCTTTGGTCTTTTGCACTGTAATCTCTGTTCTTCTGGGGATTATATAGCTCTGCGGGTGATTTCTGTAATTCATTCTAGTCTTTCATTAGAAGTAATAGACTGTCTTAATTACAGTGTGGCACATGACAAACTGGTAAAGGTGCTAGAAATGTTGCCAACAGGAAAAGAATTGGATGGTGTGAATTTTTATTAATTAAGAGCTGGCAGTACTGACGGGAAATAAGATTGGACTTGTGTCCACTGGAAACTATGTAATTTTGGTGTAGACATTTTTCTAAATGTCATGAATCGTATGCTGTTTGTGGTTGTAAAAACTTGAAAAATTATCTTCATCTTAAACAAAACAAAACCAATCTTTGAAGTTGAATATATATCAAATAGGAAAAGAAACATGGCAACTTTTGTTTTCTCTCTTAATGTTGTTTTTTAAACTATAGTCTTCCTCGGTGTACCTTAATTTGTGATGAGCATTTACTTCATACCATTAAGTATTCTTAGAGCGGGTTAAGTTACTGCAATAAATATTACTGCAAATGTCAGTAGAGAAGTAAACAAATGCATCATCTCTGCTACTTGCTGTCAGGCTTTCAAAAGCATCTGCAGGGTTGGGGTCTTATTCCTCTGCCACTGCATCTTCCAGCAAGGTGTGGAGTGAAGCTGTGTGACCTGCAGCGCTGCTCAGTCTTCCCAGGTTGGGCAGTTCCTCGCTACTTCTGCAAGCTCTGCTGTAATTTCTTGCAATTGAGAGCACAATGTATTCATGATGCTAAACTTTTCCAGGAACAGTGGAGTCCTCAAAGTCAAGGGAGAGTGTGAAAGCCCTTTCTAGACAGTAATTTAGAGCTGGAGCCTAACAGTAGGTGCCCTTAGCCTCTGGTGGAGGGTGTTCCTCTCCATCAGCTACAGAGAGCCCAGGCCGTAGTTAGGCATTTTGAAGAGTAAACACACAGCTAGAGTAGTCTTGCAACTACCCAGAGACCAGCAAACTTAATTTGAGGTATAGAGGATGATTCTTTATTTCTAGAGACTCAAAAGTGGTACCACTGTAGAGAGAAATACTCAATAAGCGAGAGCTAGAGCCATATCCATATGCAGGTTTTGTCTCTAGCTCCAAGACAGGCAGGCTCCTAGATGAAAGGTGGTCACTGTTCAAATGTCAAAATCTGTCTGTGGTATCTCTGCAGGATAAATACCTGATATGTACCACATTTTCTACCACTAGCAAATGAGTGTTGGGGTTACTACATGGGTCCTGACTGAGGCAAAGAGATCAGCTGTCAAGTCAATGGATTTTTACTATGAGAGATTAACATTATCAAAGAAAAGGAATTGGTAATAGTACTCCAAAAGAGAGGAAAATAGTAATTTCTAATTATTATTCAACTCATTGACTGCTTACTCCTAAGCATATTTTGTTCAGAAGATAAATCTAGTTATGCTGTTGGGTTACACTTGCCTTTGGGCTGGGGGAGAGGCTGATCCCTGAGGTTTTCCTGCCAATCCCTGCTGCGGTGCTGGAGGAAGAGTAGCTGTCGTTCCCTCCTCTGCATCGAGTGCACTCATGGGCTGGCGAAGTAGCAGAGATAGCTGTGAACATCACAGGGCATTATGCATGCGTGTATATAAAGTATTCCTAAATCCCCACAGCAATAATGTTTGAATTCTTTCTTACTCTGATTTGGTTATTAATTTACTTCCTGTGATTATTTAATGTGTGTATGCAGCCTATGTGTTGGGGTTTTTTTTTTCCTTCCCCTTTTGCATGTGATGAGCCAGCAAAGGAAGACAGTAATAGTCTCCTGGG
This sequence comes from Ceryle rudis, assembly GCA_033439905.1. Lineage (NCBI taxonomy): Eukaryota > Metazoa > Chordata > Aves > Coraciiformes > Cerylidae > Ceryle > Ceryle rudis. The sequence goes on along the minus strand of JAAGNO010025534.1, from coordinate 1,278 downwards.
ATATGTATAGCTCTGCTCATATCTGAGGTATGAAGTCAACTCAAGACCATTTTGTTCTCATAAAATATACACCACTGCAGTTTAATGGATAATGGCATAAATGCCAGGATTTGATGGGCAGAACCATTTTCACTGGGAGACAAAAAAGGACTGTGAGGACTCCATGTTGGATGGGAGAAATGCAACAATGTACAGAAGCAGGATCCCGTGTGCTGTGGGGGTAGTGACTTTGCCTTATCCGAGAGTGCAAACACCTGGCACACTTAGCTGTTGTTACAAAGCAGTAATGCACAGGAGGCTGGTTGGGTTGTTTGGTAGGTTTTTAAGTACTAACGAGGAAGCTGACAGGTTTTACAAGAAGTAATTCCACTCCTTTAGGTGTGTGTTCTTTTTCCTACTTTTTTTTTTTTAGTACTGCTTTGGGTGATAAAGGTGGTTTCCCCCGAGGTCAGGAGGAACTGAGTACATGTTTGCTGCTGAGTGTGTGGGGCTGGAGGGCTGCTGAGTGTCTCCAATTCCCGTCGCACCTGGGGAAAATTACAGGGGAGCGTTGCAGCTTCAGATCAAGTTCTCAGTGTGCTCTGCTCTGAATTTGTGAAGAAAACTTTGCAGGAGGGAAAAAAAACCCAAACCCAGGCTCAGTTGCAGAAGCTGGAGTCTCTTATTTGAGTTGTCTGTATAGAAACTAAAAAAAATAAAATAACAAAAAACCGCTGTCTTGCTGCTGTGCTGGTTGCAGGTATCTGTCTGAGAGCCCAACCATATGTCAGGAACTTCAGTGCCCTTGAATCGAACCGTAAGGGTGAATTGGAACAGATTTGTTGATGTGCACAGAGTAGGAAACGACCGAAAAAAAAAAAAAGAGCGTTCTTTAGCAAGTAATTACCTAGGGCTTTCCTTACGCTTTCCCTGAAATATCAGGTGAGAATCGCTCACAGGCTTTGGAGCCCAAGCTAAGATGGCTTGGTGTCGCCTGAGGGCTGTCTTTTACGAGGCAGGGGAGCCTGTGCGCGCAGCCGGCTCCAGGTGCGCGGGGAGCGCTGTCTGCGTCCGGGGGAAGCCCGGGACCGGCTCCTGCCTTGCGCATCGTCGTCAACCGCCGCTCTGCCGTGAATTAGTGCTTTAATTTGTATTACATAATTGTTGGATTCGGGTCTTTCAACTCCTAAATCCTCAAATCCTGTTCATCCTATTGTTTAGCCAATAGAGGGTATTTCAGCAGCTTTTTGTTTTTTTTTTATACTCTCTACATTTTTGTCATCATAGGCCTTTTAATCT
>JAAGNO010025533.1:9247-23350 GCA_033439905.1 Ceryle rudis | reverse complement strand
CAGCGGGGGGGGGGGGGATGAGGGGACGGACGGACGGACGGAGACGGAGGGGCAGCGCTGGCACACGCGTGCGGCTGAAATCACCCCACACCCGCCTTTTTTTGGGGGGGGAGGGTTCCCCAGCAATGACCTCCTCCCTATTGCTGCCACCAATTTTTCATCCTTTATTCCAGGTTTTGTTTCCCTCACCCAGTTGTGAGGGGGGGGTTCAACCCCAGTGTCTGCCCCCCCACCAAAATGGAAATGGGCTGAGCTGCCTCTTGGGGGAGGGCTTCGATGGGGCGGTGGTGGCCTCAGTGGGCACGACGACAGGGTGGCTCGGTGTTCCCGGCCTGGCTTCCCTTGGGAACGTTACCCCACAGCCGCTCGTCCCGAAGTCCCCCCAAGTGGGGACCACGCCCCCCCCCGCGGGCCCTCCCATCCGCTGCCGCACGCACAGTGTCGGGGGCCTCTTTCGGCTTTTTGGCCAGCTGTGGGGTGCTCGGGGGTGAGGTGGGGGACACGGCGGAGTATCTGGATGTCCCCGGGCTGGGGGGTGGACATCCCCGTGCAGCCCAAGCCCGCAGTGGAGGGGCTGTTGGGATCTGTGCCCAGCCCTGCAGTGGTGGGTGGTGGAAGGGTACTACTGGCACTGTCTTCTGTCTCGAGCATGTCCAAGCCGTGCTCCCACAGCCTGTAGCTCACTCTGTGGCCACAAGCATCCCCACAAGCCCGTGGGGCGCACACCAGCCCGGAGCTCGGGCAGAAGTGCTCTGCTGAGCCACGCAGGCGTCCGGCTGCCCAGGTGTGGCTCACCCTGCCGTCGCTCACCCCGCCATCAATCCCGACACAGCCTGCCCTTTGGTCTGGGAGGCAAAATCTTTCTTGGAAGTTTTCCTGTTGGCTGCAGCTCACTCACAGCCACACCTCAGCAACGCTGCAATGACCTGTCCTGGCATTCCTGTCGCCCAGCGGTCCCCTAAACTGGGACCGGGGACATGATGAGCCCCGGGGAGTGGGGGTTGGGGGGGTGGGAGGGCAGCCCTGAGCAGCAGAACACGGCAGCGGCTGCTGCAGGTGCAGACCAGCCACAGTCGTGGAGAGGACCAACCCCAAAAGACACCTGTCTTCCAGAAAACAGCAAATTCTGAGGGGGTTGTTTTCTCATGTCTGACGAATCCGTGCTCAGCAGTGTACAGAGAGCTACTGTGTCATATTCAAACACAGATCTCATTAGATTACTCCTTCTACTAATCAAGTCAGTGTGAATAATTTTGCCTATGATTGTGTTTGATTGTATTAGGAATTACAGATTTGAAGGGGTTTTTTTTGATCTGCAGAAAGCAGCAGCATTATTACTGAGCTATTTTTAGAGATTTTCATAGATAGCATACTTTATTCTCTTACTGTTTCATTATCATAGGATTTTACATCCAGACCTCCAAGGAAAAGGAAGTCCCCTGGCCAGGTGGCTCTTAGACAGGCCCGTGTGACAAGCTGGTCCATTTTCTGAGTCAAAAGTCATTTGACACCCTTGTACTGTCTGCCAAACAACAACAGCGATTCCATGCCAAAAATATTGCCTCTGCTGATGTCTCTAGTACTCCTGGTAGCCACAGAAGGCAGAACCTGGCATTAAAGCCCAGGGGCAGTGCTTGCAGCTTTTGAGTGACTCTGGCCTGCGGCTGCAGCTATTGCTAGGCTGGAATTTGCGCCCTGTGAAAAATCTGCTCTGTTTAAATTGGGTTTGTGATCCAGGCTGAGGGTGATGTGCTGGATTGTGATATTTATGCACCCTGGAAATCTTTTATACTACATGTCTGAAAGGGATTTTGATGAAGGCTGATACCCCATTGCTTCACTGAACATACGAAACCACGTGTGCCCCTCATCAGACAGACCCTACATTGAAAAGTGCTGAACATTACAAATGTTAAGGCAGAAATACAATGTTACTTCAGATGTGTAATTAACAGAGCATGCTGTTAACTAGGCTCTGGTGATGCTCAGCACCCTGTATGAGCACAGGAGCTCTGGTGCTGTGCCTTCCATCAGTGCCGGTGGGAGAGGAGAGCTGTGGAGCTTCTGATCACCATGCAAGTGTTGTGAATTCACAGCCCCTCTTCTCAGGACAGCTCAGACCAGGCCAGTAATGCAAGGAAGTAGGCAAAAGCAGAATTCCATGATTTCTGGTGTGACTTCCACTTCCAACACTTTGATTAAAGCCAAACCTTTCCAGACAATTTCAAAGTTAGAAGAAAGACATAAGAGTTCAAGTGCTGCCACCTCCTACACCCACAAGGAAGGTTATGAGAAATTCTTCTCGGTCAGGTATTGTCACGGGTCATTGAGAAATACAGCCAGTAACTGGGCAAAGAATAACCCTGCTCTTGCTTTCAGATCACTGTTACATCCACTTGTATCATTGGTTTGGTATTTTTGGATCTCTAAATTAAAACTGAGCAGGGTTAAAAGGGAGTTATACTCCCAGTGTACATGCCTACGGGTGAAGGAAAAGACAACTCCTACCTCCGTTCTGTTCCGACTGCAGCGCTGCTAAATAAAACCCAATGCTGCCACTCGAGTTTTAAAGCTCACAGACAAAATTGCATTTTTCAAATGTATATCACACATAACCTGCCTGCACTTACAGTTTGCCAAAATGAATGGGAGCTGTTTTCTGCTCCAGTGATAAAGAGTGATTAACCTATCAAGCCTAAAGTTACAATTACAGGTGAAAAGAGAGTGAATGTGGAAAGTAGATTTCCTTGTAACACTAACCCTCAGTGAAGGTCCTTTCAGGCCACAGAGGTTTTAAGGCCATCACACAGCACAGCTTCAGCCCGTAACAGGTGGCCGCTCTCTTTCCAAGTGATTTTCCAGAAGAAGAGCAATCTGGGATGGCCTCGCAGCCCACCCAGATCACTGGAGAGCAGTGAGAGCCCTGTGAGCCACCAAGCCCCTCGGGTGTGGGGCTATGGACCCTCAGCACAGGCTGGACATGGCCACAGCTGCTGCCATCCCCTGCCCACAGAGAGCCGGAGGATATCTGCTGCCAAGGAGCCAGCCTGTCCTGGGGAGCAGGCAGAGAACTGTGAGGGAGCACAGGACAAGCCTCCTGCACTACTGGGTGCAGTGGGAGCGGGGAGCTTCCCAGGGACTCCACTCTGTGCTAACCAAGTATTCATGAAACCACACGGGGGGTGGGGAAATAAATTCTAGCTCCTCGGTGTTTTCCCAGATTAGTTGGATGTGGCTATAAAATCAGAACCCGTGCAGTAACAGTTACAGACAGGTGAGCTTCCCAGGCTACAGCAAGGGATCCTCGTCTCACGGTCACCTGATCCCATTCAGGCTCTGAGCCTGCAGCTCCTGCCTGGTGGGGCAGAGGGACAGGCAGCCTGCGAGCAGTGGGTGCTGGTGTGATGCTGCTGCGAGCACAGTGCCCGTGGGCTGCAGATGTGCCAGGGAGTAGAGGGAGGCAGCAGGAGGCAGTTTCCCTCTTGTGAGCCTAACGCTGGACAGCATTCTGCAGTCTGTGTTTTAAAGAAAAATGTTCCAAATAAATCACCAAACCAATTTGAGGGGTGGGAAAAATAAATCCTTAGCTGGCAAGAATAAACTGTCTGAAATACAATAGAATGCTGACTTAAGTACATATTTTCAGGGAGATATTGTCTGGTGCTCAGAAACTTCTTAATCTAGCTGAAATAAACAAAAGAAGAGTTTGACTGGAAGCTAAAGCAAAATTAATTAGATTGGCAACAAGACATGAGTTTTGAGAGTGCTGGAGGTCAGTGAACCAAGGCAACTCGTACCTGCTCCAGCTTCTGTAGTGAATCCACTAAGAGTGGGTAGAACTTTTTCTAGAAGACAGATGAAAGTCCTTGCTGTTGTTTCTCCATTTTGGAGAGGTCCTCCCCACAGTGTGGTGATCCATCCAGCTGGGCAGGAGGAAGTTTTCATTCCAGGGGCCATGCCAGAGACTCACACCAGTCAGTGTGGTGGCTTACAACGTTCAGGATGGATCATGAGACATCATGAGCTTGTGGCTTTGTGGCTTCCTGTGTTCCCAGCTCACAGTATATCTGCAGCTTTGCAAATACCACCAGACTTCTGCATATGCTCATTGCAGAAAAGGCTTCAGGGACTGTCTGGTCATCAGTGTGTCCCAGGGCCAGATGAGCTTCCCCATGAACTCTGCCTTCTGGCTCCTGTACTGTTGTTTTTAACAAAAAGCACATTTTCTTTCTTTGAAATAAAAGCATGGATAAATTTCTTCTGTCATCCCTCTGAAACTCACAACTTCCTTGGAAATTTGCTATTCCTGTTGTGCTGGAACAGAGACTCATAAACTGTGACAAGCCGTGTCACTTCCTCAGGGTGCTTCTTTAATCATGAGTTACTCTGGGAGGTCATTCTTGCTGAGCGCACTCCCAAGAACCTTCGGTGCTGACATGGGCTCTGAGGCGGGTGAGCCTCCAGCCTGGCAACCCTGGGCACCCAGTGCCATCCTGGGCCATGGCCCTGCAGGTCTCCAGGCCAAAAGCTCACCCACCTCCCATCCTGGACCTGCTTACAGTGCTCCCCACTGTGAGGGTAATCACGGGCTGAGAAAGTGGCATGGCCAGAAGAGGTTACTGTCTTAGCTGGGAGCAGAGGTACCCCCCTGAAGGCAGTTACGGGATGTCTCTCCCAGGGGTTCTCCCTTGTAGCAGCAGACGTCAGCTTTGTGGGTGAAGAAGAAACTTTTGAACAAGTGAGACGTTACCTCACTCTTCAGCCGAGTGCACATGCACACATGAACACACACAGAGAAAGCTCCTATTTTTCTCCAGTGAATCCCAAAGAAGAGGTTATAATAAGATTTTGAGCGTACGCTGCCGTTATGCATGTTGACATCAACACTTCCAAGGCACCTCGGAAGGAGATAAGATGCAAAATGATTCTGTAATGAGCGCTGAGCATTTTCCGGGGAAGAGATTCTTTTTAATTTGTTTGCTAGAATTTGAAAGATACACTGACATTTATCCAAATGGGAGTTTTTTATTTTCCCTTAGAGATTAAAAGTCTGCAGTCTCCCATAGTGAACTGTCAAGTGAGCACTGCCAGCACAGGTAAAGGGATTGCTTCTAGTCATACCATTAGCACCCAGCAAGACAAAAATATTCTGGAGTTAATTATGGATTTAATAACAAGCAATTATCAATAATTCCATCACCTTCCCTCTGGGACATGAACGGCAGCTTTGCCCATCCATCGTGTCAGTGCAGGGGGATGGACTCTGCCCAGCAGCTCACCCACAGCGGCACCAGAAGCCACTGCGCGTTGCTGATACATGTTCTGTGCGCTGCCCAAAGGCTGTTGGCTGACACCAGCCCAGTAGGGTCAGTGAATAATTGCCTGCGTCTTGGGTCTAGAATTAGGTAAACAGGCACCTAAATACGCCTGCCAGGAGCTGTGACAGCATTTGCATGACAACCAGCATCCGAAGGGAGGAGGAAACAGAAGGACAGTGAGATTGACAGCTGGTCTCCATTTCAAGAAAGGTGGCACAAACAAGACCAGGGTGTTAAAGCATCATGCTGAGTAATTGTTCTGTCTTCATTCAGTCCATGATCAGCTGAAACATTGGCCCTTACACCAGTGACGGACCAAGAAATTAATAATTTCATTCCCATGGCCCATCAAAGAGCTCACAGGACAAGCAACCATTGAACCGATGCAATGTGTTAAAAGGTGTGTGAGCCTGTATTAACTGCTGCTGGCAAAAACTACCCCAAACCAGGTCCATGCAGTGTCCTGACTTAATGTGTATTATGTGTCAGGTTAAGGATTCCCTGGGGTTGCCCTGGGGCTGGGACCCGCAGTTGTGTCTAATGGCAGCCACAGTCAAAGGAAAAAGAGTGTTTGCCAGCCTGTTAGCAAAACTCCAGCTGATGATTTTATGCTGAGTGAATTAATAAGTTTTACTCTGGTTCCCTCAGAGAAGGCAGATAAGAAGGCAAAAAACAAATAAGAAGCACAGCCAGAAGAGTAAATATGTTTGCTTTAAGGAGTGGAAACCATGGTTAAGTCTCTAGACCATGAAGCTACAGGCTTCCTCAAATTAAATTAATTTTATGGTTTATATATTTCCTCTGCAGAAATGTGGGTACTGAAATGTGCATCTCCAGACGAGTGCAGGAAGATCTGGCAGATACTTCTGTCACCCCTCAGCAAGGTACAGATGCTGTGTTTGCGTCAGGGACATGTGGGAGAAGGATGGCTGCTCCGGGCAGTGCCCAGTGCCAGCACCTCCGGCTCCAGCAGCACCCTGCCCAGCAGAGCTGGACAAGCCACCCTTGTGAGCAGGTGGGGAGCTGGAGGCTGTGGAGAGGTGCAGAGACATGGGGAGCCTTAAGGCTGCACAGCCTTCCCGAGGAGGGACCTTGCAGGGAGCCAGCACTGTGCCCGCTGCAGGCAGACCTGCCAAGCCTGGGGTCCCGCCTTCACCCTGCTTCCAGCTTTGCCTCCTGACAAGGGTTTCCTGTCACTTCTTCCCCAGAAAGGTTCTGTATTCCCATTCTCCAAATTACTTTTCCCTCCTTTGGTCAAGGCCTAATTCATCTTCCATCAAATATTTTTTCCCCATGTCAAAAGCACTGTTCCTATTACTCTGCTCCTCACATCCACTTTAGCCTAATGGCGTCTGTAAATAATGAATTTGCATAATGAACAGTATTTATGAAAACCAATTGCACTCTGTATAGGTGACCTTGTGACTTCAAACAAGCTAATAACCTTTGAAGTACAGTCAAGATAATGCAGCGATACATCACTGCTCCTCGGCCGAGGAGGGAGCCGATCAGCAGCAGTGCAGGTATGAGCAGCCCGGCCGCTGAGGCAGCAGTGGGTTTAGAAAGCTGCTAATTGGCTACGTGAGGTACATGCTCAAGATTGCCCCGATTTCAGCCTGATTTATCGGCTGAAAGCAGAAGCCCAGTGCATTGGAAATAGAAATTCGCTGGAGTCCCCATAAAAGTAAAAAAGTCGAACAAAGCACAGTGCTGCTGAAAATGATGAAACAAGGTCCAACGACCTATTTCTTACGTTGAAGGAAGTTTCCTGCACTGCTACAAGATTGAAAAGCCCTGCTACTAGATGATGCTTTGGTTTAGATTTTTGTAACTAAGTATCGGAAATGTTGCACAAAAAAGTACAGCTGATTTTGCCTCCCTTTCTCGGGAAAACCGATTTTGGTTGCAAAAGCAGCAGGTAGAGGAAACTGCTGAAGACAAACACATGAGGTCAGACCTATTCTGGCAACATCTAAGTTTTATATCCCCTGCAAACCAGATTAATAACTAGAGCTAATCAGAAACTGTGTTTTATCTCATGGAAATTTCTCACAGAAAAAAAAAGAAAAAAAAAAAAAAGAAAATAATTTCCATTAAAATCTTCTGTTAAAAGTTAAAGTTCTATCTTACAGAGAGGAGAAGTTGCTAAATCCCCAGATTTCCACATATTCTCAAATAAGCTGCCTCTAGGGGAGTGTTTTCAAAGTGGAGGTCTCAGTTCTATGCAGAGCTGCAATACTTTTAAGTGGGGCCGCAAGACTGTCAGAATTTAGTCTAATCCAATATTCACACAAAAATCCGATGTTGCACTAAATTGTCAGCATACACGTGGGGTTGTGACTGGCAAATGCTTCAGAGGTTCTGCAGCGGGGAGAGCCCTGGGCGGTGCTGCTTCTTGGGGGCTGCCCCTAGGCCTGGTTTTGGCTTGACCCCCTGTCACGACTTGTGCCAGAACTTCCCGGCCCAGCCCCTCTCAGCTCTGTGCCCTTTGACAGAGCTGGTCGTGTCTTGTAAAACATCCTCTCGCCAGTTTTACTGTACGATTTTAAGGTCATTTTGCAGATCTTCAAGTGAACAGTGTTGGAGAGCTGCAGCAGGGTGACAGCAAAGCAGATGACTGTGAGATGAGGCAGCCCGAGCAGTTCCTGTCCATCAGCGCAGGGAACCATGGCAGGGCCAGCTCCTACTGCCTGCTGTCCTCCGCAAAGGTGTCTTGGCTTCTCGAGGACTCAAATGTGCGCTTGGAGTAAATGGCCACGGTCACATCTCTTTAATGCCTGCAGCCGGTATCCACCAGCCATGTCGCCGCAGGAGTGGAGCTTCCGCTGCCATCCATGGCCCTCAGGGTGCACTGGCACTTCATTTATTTATTGTGATAACTTCAGAGAGCAGAACTTGAACTGGGGGTTTCCAAGCCTGGCATAAGGGCTGGTGCTGGAGAACTGTTCTGCTGTGACATGGCTGCAGCTGCTGCCATGCTGAGTGTGTGTCCCTTTGGGGCCCTTGGAGCCCAGCGGTGCCCATCTGGTTCTGGAAACCACCATCAGCTCCAGTGCGAAGATGTACTGACACTGGGGCACCTCGGGCAAGCTTACAAGGCAAACTGCTCAGACATGCTGTACATGCCATGGGGGCCAGTGGCCTCTACCTTCCCCTCTCTCTCTCTGGGGCACCTGCCCTCTCCATGAAAAACCCTCTGGGGTTCACTGTCCTTTTGGGTGCCTGCCCAAGGGTTACTGGTGTGTAAATGGGCTTTATGGGACTGGTGGGGGGTTACCGTTATGTGCTAACAATGGGAAGTGTTTGAGCAAAAAAGACTTAAATGTGCCTCTTCTTAACAGTCTTTCCATCCCAAATGCAATCAACAAATTGCTCTTTCCAGTGAAGCAAGATGGAAGTACTGAGGAAACAGTAAATGTGCATTACTCATGACACACAATTCACTGAACCATCCTGCAATTATTATTATTATTTCTGACAAGTCATAAATAATGTAGTAGAAGGAACAGCCCCGATGAGAGGAAAGGGAACCACATCACTTTTGTTTATCAGCTCTGTCTTACAGAGGAGGAAGAAGGGATGTCTGACTGGGACCCCTCCGGGCTGTGTCGCCCACAGAGGTGCAGTGTCGGGGCACTGGCCTGAGCTTCTCTGCTGCCCCTGCTCAGGACTTCCCTGGGGCTGAGGAACAGGTTGACTCAGGGACCCTTATCCACATCCACCACCCAAACACAATTGACTGATTCCCTGTGCTGGCACCAGCACTTGAAGGAGAGCACCTGGCCAGGCAGCCTTTGCTCCACTTCAGGACCTGCAGCTCTCCCCTGGGAACACATACCAAGGGAAATCATTTTAAATGTCTCATGATTTTCAGGAGTTTACAGGAACAATGTCCAAGAAATATCCTCAGCCATGACCCATTCTGAAAAAGGCTTTCCTGGGGCCAGGGGAGCATCTGTGCTGGGCACCAACAGGAACAGAGGAGCCCAGGGGTCTTACAATTCTGCAATGCCCAGGAATGGACTAAAATTCACTCCTTGGGCTTGGTGGAGTTCTGCCAAGGAACCTAAACCATTAAGAAATATGAGAAGTAAACAAAAGTATCCACCACAGCAACTAATGGAGGTCCTTTTGCAGGATGGAGGCATTACTAGCGGCTCATTTTGGCTTGGAATAGGAGGACAAAATTGCTTTTGTCATCCTTTTCCAGCAGATCTTGTCTAACGAATTTCCATACTAAGCCTGTCTCATCTTTCCATATTAAGCCTATCTCATCTTCATTTCTAAATAATTCCTCAAGTGTAACATTGATATGGAGAACGACAAACCCCATCACTTATAAAATGTCCTCCCTGACATCTCTGACATTTCACTGAGATAGTAAAACTTTGGCTGAAAACTTGAGCCACCAGTAAAATACAAGGTTTCTCTGAGCTTTGAGAAAATATGGAGCTGGCAGTAAATTACAGCTTTGCCCTTACAGATTACCTAGAACAGCTTAGTTGCTTCATCAGTGAGAATCTCAAATATTTTGCAAAATATTAGACTTCTCCAAAAACCACTGCCAACTTCTTGGTTAATTTTATAGCATCAGATCCTGCCCTTATTTTTACCTCCTCAATTTTTTGTTGTCTCACAAGAGCAGAGTCCCCTGCTGAGACCAGGCTGTGGTAAATTAAGTTTATGATTTAAAAAAAAAAATCTATGTTTAAGATATAACTATTAACTCCAGCTGAAATAATTCTATGGATTCATCCTGCGTGCAAAGAAATCCACTCAGGAGATTGTATCTCTATAACTATGTGATTTATATATATAAATATTAAAGGCACCAGCTAATCAGAAGGCTTTAAGGATGTCAGGAGCTCTGATCACGACTGTGCACCAGCATCCAGTGCACCCCATCCGAGTGTGCAAGTTCTGCAGAGACAGAATGCCCACCCAATTTGAGGGCATGACACCCACCACAGCGGCACCCCAGCTACCTGTGCACGGCTTTTGCTGGTCAGGGAGGGTCGCAGGACACAGCACTTGGCCAGAGCCACAGACTGCAGGCACAGTCCCCGTTGTGTGGGGCTAATGCTGTGCCACTGAAGATTTGTCTTGAGAATGTGTGTGAAATTCTTCCTGGACCTGTCAGCCTTCTACTGCCTGAAGACAGTTGCTTTGGGCAGAGATGCAGAAATAATAAAGTTATATATCTGATAAGCTAACTACATAGGTAAGGTAAAGTCTGTAGATAGAGGTTGTATTTTTCTGTAGAATCACTGATATGGTAGGTGAAATTCAGATCTGAAAAGCTCTTGTTTCTGAGATATTACCTGTTTTCTTCATGTGGTAAGATGAAAGATCTTGTCTCTGCTGTAAACCTCCCTCGCTTTTACCCTTAGAGCATCGTGGCTACAGCAGCCCTACCACCGCACCACGTGAGACCAGCAATATCGTTGCTGTCCTCTGAGGGAAAACATGGCAGGTTTGGAATTCCAGTCACCATTTTAAAAATAATCTCATGAAGCTGGTTATGGAAATGTTAATTTGATAAAAAATCCTCTATAAGACAGAAATGGTTTTGTTCTCTTCCTTTAGATTTACATAACGCGTTCAGGGAGAAGCCCTGCTCACACTGGTACTGCAGTGAGCTGTTGCTAACGTATGGAAAGCCTTCCATGCTGGCTAACTATATGCTTCAAGCTCTTTTTAACAGCAAACAAAGATAAAAAGTTGAAATATAGTAAACATAAAATGTTTCAGGGGGTTTCTTAACATTTGCTGAAGCAACATTTTTGTTCTGCTGTAACCCAGGAGATGCTGTATATGAACATGGTTTGTTATATTGCCCCCGTAGCTCTGCAGAACCACCGCAGAGGAAACAAGAGGCAGCCCTTGCAGGGGCCTTGCCTTCCAGAAACCAGCATCTATCATGATACAAATGTTATTTTAAGCTTTCAGTTGCTAATATAATTAATGGAACACAAAGCACACCTCATATCCTATGATACATCAAACAAGACCTGATATATTGCGCACATCAGAGAAACTATTACTTATGGCAGACTTGTCCTCCGCATTTTGCTAAACCTCACAGTTCAGTTTATGAGCTGCAATGTTGTGCAGCTTTGCCCGTTCAGGTGTCCCCTTCATGATTTATTTATTTTTCCTGATTTTTATGCATTTATTCCATCTATACTGAATAGTAGTGATTATTTATCACTGGACCTCATGGCAGTGAACCCTGCTTGGCTGGTGTTCAGCTGTCTGCAGGTACCTCATTTGTCTTGTGGTTGCCTTGAGCATAAGTCATAAGCCACCAGGGCTACTCAGAAAGACACCATATTTTTCTGCAAGGTAAATACATAATGTTGCAACACAAACACACAATCAAGTGTAAATTGTATTGGCTTTGCATGGTCAGGTCTTGGTAATGGGGGAGCTGCAGAGGAAAACTCACTGAATGACTGTGGGTGACCTCAGCATTGCCATGCCCCACACAGCCCCTTCCTGGGACACAGCGGTGTCCGGCCGGGTGCTGCACTCTGGGACCAGAACTGGGCTCTGCCTGGGAATGAGTGCTAGAAGGGTGTGGAAAGTGGCCCAGGCTCTTTATTTGGGGAGGGCTGGAAGGGAGGAAGGGAAAGACCACAAATACTGTTTGTTTGCCATGGGTGTTCCCAAACAGGCATCTCTTCCCTGGCATAAAGGCTTCTCCCTGACTTGCTGGATGTCACACTGAGTACCACCGCCTCATCACACCTTTCCTATCAGCATGGACCACTGCAGTTACAGGGCTGAGCTGCTATTTCCATGCTAATGGAAAGATGCCGGCCACTGAGATTGACTTTACTATGGAGATGCCAACCCTTTTCAGACCCAGACAGAGTTAGCAACCAGCTGGCCAATGTGTGGACTTGGTTTTATAATGCAGATGTGATCCTACCCGGGGGAGTGGAAGCCATTGAGAGCAGTTACATAAGTCTTAAATTCATTATTAGCAATGTAGAGCTGCTAATTGTAGAACTGTAATATAGAATTTTGTAATTGTCTACTATACAAACACTTTAACAATTTAAAGAATGCATCTAATTACTGGCTTTTGACAGAAAGCAGGCTTGAAATAAATCCAGAGCTGGTAAAGCGAGTGGTTCAGCATCCTCGCAGAGCGTTTGTAGATGAAGTCAGAAGCTGAGGCTAAGAGTGGATCCACCAGCCGGTTGCCACAGAAAGGGGCAATCTTGCTCACGCGTCTCTTCCTCACCCTGCTTCCACTGCTGGGGGTGCTGTATTTCTTCTGTAGCAAAGGTCTGCATGAGATGCCAGGAGGCATTTATTGGTACCACTTTCTGGACTTAGTGGGAGTTTAACCTCAGAACTAAACTAAGAATAGTTTATGGTTTTTTTCCAATTGCATGGAAGCGGTGTTGAAGATTATGAAGATTTGACTCGCTAGAGATGAGACTGGGAACAGCCTTCAGTCTGCCGTCCCACTTGAGGTGGATACTGGTGGCATGTGTGACTACGGACACACGGGACTCTCTGGTAGATTAGCGTCCACAGATGTGGCCAAAAATGTCTGGACAAAAAGAATGAAAACTAAAAACTTTACTTCCTCTCTGAAATGCTTATATGCCAATGCACGGAGCATGGGGAATAAGCAGGAGGAGTTAGAGATATACGTTAGATTGCATAGCTGTGACATAGTTGCAATTACTGAGACGTGGTGGGACAGCTCCCGTGACTGGAATGTTGTTATTGATGGCTATGTACTGTTCAGAAGAGATAGACCAGCAAGGCGAGGCGGTGCTGTTACTCTCTATGTGAGAGAGCAGCTGAAGTGTATTAGGTTCTATCCAGGACGGGAGGTAGAACAGGTTGAAAGCTTGTGGGTAAAAATTAAGGGAAATGGAAAAGGGAGTGAAACTGTTCTGGGTGTCTACTACAGATCGCCAAACCAAGAAGAAGGTGCTGACGAGGCCTTCTACAGTCAACTGGAAGTGGCCTCTAGGACACTCTCCGTGGTAGTCATGGGTGACTTCAATCACCCTGATATTTGTTGGAAAGCCCACCCAGCCAGGCAGACCCAGTCCAAAAAGCTCTTGCAGTGTATGGATGATGACTTCCTGAGGCAGGTAGTGGAGGAACCAACAAGGAGAGGTGCACTGCTGGACCTTGTATGAACTAATGAGGAAGGACTGGCTGGGTACATCAGGGTTGGGAACAGCCTAGGCGATAGCGATCACGATACGGTACAGTTTAGTATTAGACAAGGGGGAGATAAAGCAGTAAGTAGGATTACAGCCCTGGACTTCCACAGGACTAACTTTGAACTCTTCAAAGATCTTCTTGCAGGAATCCCACAGGCTAGGACTCTGGAGGGGAAAGGAACCCAAGAAAGTTGGTTAACTTTTAAATACCACTTCCTCCAGACCCAGGATAGATGTATTCCATTGAGAAAAAAATTGGAAAGGCATGCTAGGAGAGCTGCATGGCTGAGCAGGGAGCTTCTGAAGGAGATTCCAAGGAAGAAAGCAGTATACAGTTCATGGAAAAAAGGACTTGTCAGTTGGGAGAGTTATAGAGAGGTAGTCAGGGTATGTAGGAAGGAAACAAGGAAGGCTAAAGCCCTCTTAGAACTTAAACTGGCAAATGAAGTAGAAGAGAATAAGAAGGGCTTCTTCAAATACATCAGTGCTAAGAGGAAGAATAGGGAAAGCGTGGGGCCACTGCTGAGTGAGGCAGCAGCCCTGATAACTGAGGGTGCAGAGAAGGCAGAGCTGCTGAACACCTTCTT